>JASXSY010002883.1:0-89580 GCA_034509805.1 Sipha maydis
TATTATATACAACAATGGCGCCTAAGAATTATTTTTCAGGTATTACTATACTTACCTATCCCCTAAAAAACTAAAACATTAAAGAGTTGTTTATTTTTATTTTATTATTTTATATTTTAGATATATTAATAATAGCATAAACATAATATGATGCTTATATAATACAATATTATTATTATTATTAATATTAATAATTAATAGGTCTTATGTTTATTATTTCAACTTATGTGTTATATTATCCGCCCACTCCTTATTTTCTAGGTGTAGTGGTTGTTATACAATATAGGGTTGGACGCCACTGATATATAGAATGCACTCAAACATTTTTATATTGCTATTGTTTTTATTAAAAATAATTTTCATATTATTTTATTGAAGAGATTATATATAGATTACTAAAAATTTAAAATTCATATTTTTAATTTATATGAACATGTACATTTAATAGGTTTTAAGTACATTAAATGTAAATTTCTGGTAATAAGTAATTTACTAGGGGAATTTTTGTTAAAAATATATAACTATAACTTAGATACTTATTTTTTACAGAATACATGCATGGGGAGATACTTTGACCGAAGCATTTGAACAATGTGCCAATGCTATGTTTCATTATATGACAGAGGTTGATTATATTGAGATGAGAGAATCTTATGATATAGTAGTTGAAGGTCATGATATGGTGACACTTTTATATAATTTTCTTGATGAATTATTATTTTTATTTAGTGCTGAACCTAATTATATTGCTAGAGTAAGTTATCAATTATAGTTATACCATGCTAAAGTCGATATAATTGTGATTATGTACCTAAATTAATGTAAATATTTCAATTTAGAAAGTAAAAATAGAAGAATTTGATACTACAGCTTTCAAAATTAAAGCCAAGGGGTTTGGCGAAGAGTTTCAACTTGGAAAACATCCTCAAGGGACAGAAGTAAAAGCTATAACATTTGCAAATATGCAAATACATGAAAATGAAGGAAAATGTGAAGTATTTGTTATTTTAGATATTTAATAAATATTTTGGTTATTATTTATACTTGTATTGAAAGTAAGTTGTAAATCAAAATATATTGTATTACTTAAATGTGAATCAAATAATTTTAAATTGATTACATAACGTTATAAATAAATCATTCTATAACATAAAAATAAATAATGGTCTATAATTATTTTTAAATTAATGTAAATATTGTTAATGATAATTTTAAAATTATATTTTCTTTAATATAATTATAAATAATAATTTAATATAATATAAATTGTATTGTTACTTAATGTAAAAAGGGGAAACCCGTAAATTAAATAAATAAATAAAAAATGTATAATTATTCATGCCATACAAATAAATTAATAAATAAATAATAATTATTCATTATAAGTTAGTATCATTTGTTATGTATAGTCTCTTCAAAATGAGATGTATGAACGTTGGTGATCAGTCATTAATAAGAATATTTTTGATTAATGCTTCATGAATAGTGAGCAAATTAGAAAATAGAAGAGGCATATAAATAAGGAGGGAGACTATCCAGTGATACAACCCTACTTTAACTTGTTCATAGATTTCAAATTTATATAATATGGGTTTTGAATTATAATAAAATGAATGTGTCTAATCAACATTGTTGACTATATTTAATTTAAGATTGTTAGTTAAAATAACTTAAAGCAGAATATACCAGAATTTATCGATCTTGTATATTGCTATATTGTATGTAATATATATATATATATATATATATATATATATATATATATATATATAGTGTTGAGTATGGAATACTAGGACTGTCAGTGACAATTTAACTGTAGGTAGCTAAACATTCACCTCTCCTAAAACCTATATTATTTAATAGAAATAATTGCCTATCATACATTTTTTGCTAACTTAAGTTATTTTTGTCTTATACTATATGTCAATTTATTATTTTGAAATTGGAATCATTATATATTGTTACCTAAAGATTAAATAATATATAGGTTATGGCAGTTTTTGTTTTAGTCAATCTTATACACAATTACTATTGTTATCAATTCATCAAATTCAATTATTTGTGTCTGAAATGTAATTTCGGCAGTTAACAAAAGCAATTCTGCAAAAAATATAATCTTGTTAGTTATCAGAAAGGTGTTAGATCTAGAATTTCTTAGCTACAAATTTTAATTAATTCTTATCAGAAACAGCGATTAAAATAAAATGAGTTGTATTTTATTATTTTTTATTTATTAAGTGTATCTAAATTAAAATAAATAACAATTATACATGATGAGAATAATTTAAAAAAAATATGTAAAAGATAAGGACATATATTAAATCAAAATAAATTGAAGTACTAGTTTGGTCCTCATTATAAGATTTCAGCTTTCCACAGGGGAGATTTTATTTGTATTACCAACATCAGAGCAAAGTTAATTAATTTGATCAATCCTTTGTTTTTATCCAATAGATTAAGTCTATTGAGATTGTATGTAGAATCATTATTGTTAATCACTCCTAAATTTCAATAAGTTATATAATATGTTATAAGTAAGACTGGATTTAATGTACTCAAAAAGTGTTAAATATGCATGCATTATGCACTAAAGACAGTAAAAATAAATATGCACTGAAAGATTCCAAAATATTCAAAATTACCCAATAAAAATTATATTTAAAAATGTCTAAATTAAAAAAAGTAAGTATTGAAATTAATAGTTTTTAAATTATTTACCAAACAAAATTCTTTATATAAATATATATATAAAAAATAAATAAACTAAAATGTCTTCTAGTTTTTTATTATCTTAAAAAAAGGAAATACTGGACACATTTTAACTTACAGACAATACTTCGTAGTCAGAAAAATATTTTTTTTTTGAGAGGGGTTAAATTTTCAATTTTCTCTGACATGAGTACCAACTTATTATTTTAATAAGTCAAATAAGGTAATGAATACACATAGAGAGATGTATGGTATATATTGATCCTGAAGTCATAATTAATATCTTTGCTTCAAAAAAAAAAAGAATGATGCTTAGATTTTAACCAATAAACAACAGTTTAATTATTTAGTTTTTTTTTTATTATTATCAAATACCTATAAGTGAATTGGAAATAAATGAAAAATGTATTTTGTAAGTATTGTAAATGTGAAATATCTTTTGTTTTTTTTGCTTTTAAAAAAAAGTTTAAATTGACGATAAGAAATAAAATAAAATAATAAAAATTAATATTATAACATCACTGGAGGCGTAGCAAGGAAGATATGGGAAATTATAAATTCATTATTTATAAATATTATTACATGAGCCAACTTATTTTATTGTAAGAAGCCTGTAGTAACTTAGTCATAAAATATTGTAACCCTTCCACCCCGAAATAAAAAACTAGCTATGATATTGACACAGTAAAATAATGGCCTAGGTAGGCATCAAACACAACAATGTTCATACTTTATTTTAAGATTTATTAATTAATAGTTTACTATTTTGCGCCACCACTAATTACTATTTACCAAGTGATCCAATCATCTGCGAATAATCTATTCTTCAAGATCTAAGTAGGTAAGCCAGCACCGAATTGATAAAAATGATAACCGACCTTATAATCAGGAAGGAGGACGATGAAAAACTACTTGAGAGAGTATGAATTCATAGACTGCATAGGAGGCCAACGTTCTTAAAAAGCAGGTAGTGAGGAGAACGAATAGGACGAGATCGGCCGGCTTGCTCCGTGCACCGGGCTACAAAGTCAAAACCAGCATTAGATTATTGATCTTGTTAAATAATGGTTAATAGCTCTATTATTGGTAATCTATTTGTTTATATGAAGAATGTAATTTTGTAGTTTTTAATTGTTTACTGTTACAATTAAATTCTATGTAAGTACATTATTATAAATTTTCAATTAATTAGAAACAATTTTAGTTATTCATGAATAATATTTTAGTTGTATAATTTTAGATTCTGAACGGAGTGAAGAATGTATTGATTTTACAATGATGTGTGTTTTTTTTTTTATTTTTGTGTCTGTCGACACGATTTGGGGCAGTAAAAATGCTTCGATTGCCTTATGTAGCAACTTTTCTGAAAGAAAAGTGAATCTATTTGGTACTTTAGGGGGTCAAAAGTAAAAAATTTCCAATATTTTTTAAATGCGACGGGAAAAACCATAAAAAATTTTGGGAAAAACGGGAGTTTTTACGCAAAACCAGTTTTCGACATAATCAAATTTTTTATTTTGCTATAACTCAAAAACTAATCGATGTAAATACTTGAAATTTTCACCAAATGTTTAGATTAGCGTTCTCTATACACCATTAAATTTTTATTAAGCTATTTATAGACGATTGAAATTTTCAATTTTATTAAGTATTTTTTTTTAAATAACGATAAAATTTTTTTGGCAGGCCAGAAAATCTTGAAAATTTAATACAAGGTTTCTTATAAGTTGTTCCTTAACTGATAAAAAAAAATCTAAAATCGTAAGTCACAATTTTTTTTATAAGTGCTCAAAGTTCCAATTTATACGAAATATGTAAAAATCAAGATAATTTGCAAGTTATTTTGTAGATAAAAATTCATAAAATTTTTTCTGTTCATACTTAAGGTTCAAAATTTTAACACTAGGTTATCTATAAGCTACTCTTCAAAAATCTTTAAAAAAATTTCTACCGGAATTAGAGGAAAAAATTTTATGACTTTGAAATTAAAATATTAACGAAATTGCATAAAATAGTGATTTGTTCTCAAACGATTTTAAATATTTGTTATAATTCAAAAAGTATAAGTCGCAGATTTTTGAAATTTCCACCAGCTGTTAAAATTGGTATTTCCTTTATGTCATATTTTTTTCAAAATATTATATTGATTTTTAAGCCACTTATAGGCATTTAAAATATTCGATTTTTTTACACTTTTTTTTTATAATCGGTGATAAAAAAAATTTGGCTCGTACAAAATACTTGAAAATTTAATAAAAGATTCCACAGAAGTAGTTCTTAAAGTCATTCAAAAATTATTAAAATCCATAGGCACAATTTTTTTTTATAAGCGTTTGAACAGCGAATATTGACATAAAATTACATGTAAAATATAATATAATAATGTATAATATTCTAGACTGACAAAGATATCGGTTTTTTTTTAAAATGCTCTAACTCAAAAATGAAAAACCGCAACAACTTGAAATTTTCACCAAATCTTTATATTGACGTTTTCTATACATGGTTGAGTTTTCAAAGTATTTTGACTTATTTATAGACAATTTAAATTTTCGATTTTTGTTAAATTTTTGTTTTTAAACATCTATAAAATTTAATTGGCAGACCGAAAACTCTTGAAAATTTAATACAAGGTTTATAATAAGTTACACTTATCGTAACTAAAAAATATCGGTGATCGGTTTACTCAAATTTTTTTTATAAGCCCTTAAAGCTCAAATTTGTATAAAATGTGTAAAAATCACGATAATTTGCAAGTTATTTTGTAGATAAAAATTCATAGAATTTTATCTGTTCATACTTAAGGTTCAAAATTTTAACACTTGGTTATCTATAAACTGCTCTTCAAAAATCTTTAAAAAAATTTCTTCCGGACTTAGAGGAAAAAATTTTGTGACTGTTTGAAATTTAAATATTTACGAAATTGCATAAAACAGCGATTTATTCTCAAACGATTTTAAATATTTGTTATAATTCAAAAAGTATAAGTCGGAGATTTTTGAAATTTCAAACTATGTCGCTGTATGCAACTGCCAACCCATCCTAATTGAAAAATATATTTATTGTTTCAAAATAAAATATACTTTTTACAATATTTATAAATAACAATGTATTATATCCTAGACAAACATATGAACTCCGTTCAGAATCGTTGTTCGTATACAATTATATCTATCATTGCATTCAAATTTAACAAATCCATTATAATTATGACCTATCCTATAAGCGAGGTGCACTCCACCCCTAACTGTACAGCAGAGCGAGGCCCATCCGGTTCTTTTTAAAGCTGGTTTCACTAAAAAAACCAAGAATTATCTTTTATCGATAAGTTGTAATTTTGTTTCTAAATAGGTTAAATGTTATTATCTGCGAATAAATTTATTGTAATTGTTTATCGGAATTAAACTGATATTTTTTAGGCAATTATAATAACTAAAAACCTTTAAAACACTATGTATATTATCACAAAAGTTAATAAAATGCTCTTTAAATGCAAAACTAAAGTTTAATATCAAACTCCTTGATATATGAATTTTGTTTTGTAATTGGAAAGTATTGTACTAAACCATAAAAAATACATTTTACTTTCATATACGGGCTCATAAGAACTCTTAAGTCATAACCATAAAATTGTATGTCATTACAAGAGTCCTAGAAAAAATTTTTTTACGTGGATATTAAAGATATAAATTTTTATGAGTTGATGGTTTTATAATTTGAAAGAATCACTGAACTTTTATAAAAAATAAAATAAAGTATTACAAAATTACAGCCTATGGAGAGGAGAGGACTTCAGATATCCTTATCACTTATATTTACATATTATTTACTTAAATTATATATTCTTTAAATCTAATATATAATTGTGTAGAATCTCAAAATCGTTTTTCTAGTAGTTTTCCAGTTAATCAATGTATTTAGAGATTATAGTGGTAAAATTTGCAATCAACTAAACTCATAATTAATAATTAAAAATTATGAATAGGTATTTAATAAATTTATAGTTTAGGATTAAAAATCATAATAATGTATTAATTTAAAAGATTATTAAATTAAATGTTGATAAAATAAATATATTTCAGGGTAAATATTTGTAGTTAAGTTAAAATTACGTATTCGGTTGACAGCAGGTAACATCCATCTTAAATGTTGATGTATATCTTTTCAAAATATAATTAATTTTAATTTTTTATTTGAAGTAGATGATGGATTTTTGATTGACAGAAAACTTTATAGTTTCATACAAAAATCAGTCATAACAATTAGTGAATCAGAAATTAGATAATCATGATAGATTATAATGATATAATTTGTGAATCATCAAGGTATTTACGATGTATATATAAAATCGTATGTATAAAATCTTATCAAATGCATTAAATTGTCTAATAACACCACATATTTACATGCTTTTAAACTTAAATCATTCATAGCCAAATAAATCCCACGTAAACATTCTCGTTTCAAAAAGACTTAACATCCCTCCTTTATACTTACATTAATTTACCCGCATTAGACAAATTATTACTATAAATATGCATGAGTAATATAAGATATGATTATATTGTTGACATTATTATTTATTATAATAAATGTGTAGGTTATATGCAGATATAAATAACAATAAAAACACATTTATTTAGATGTATTATTCGATAATTTTAAATTGTTATTATTTTATTATAGATGCAATCTAGTTAGGTAGGTATCTTATGTTTTGAAAAGTAATGGAATTAATGCTTGATTTATGTATGCCTGCGTGCGGGCGTTCATGCGTGTGGTGTGTTTTAAGATTTGGAGAGAGAGAATACATTTTTTTTACAGATGTTTTTATTTTAATACACATATATCACCATAGCTCCTTTGGTAAAAATGAAAAATATTATGAGTAGTTATCTATATGCCTATAGATATATCTGTATCAGTATTTTTTTTAGTTTTGTATAGGTATTAAAAAAGAAGCAGTTAAATTAAAATAGAAGCAAGTCTAATAATGATTCTCGTTCAATAAAATATATTCTCTTAACTTATTTATCAAGAATATAAATATACAATTATATTTTTGATACATCAGTTAATTATTTATTGTTTAAGACTTAATAATTTTAATAATTTTAATAATTTTAATAAATTAATACAAGCTCATTAAAGCTTTATATTATACATTGGACTTATAATTAAAAGAAATGAGATATTCAAGTAAGTTTTGAATTCGGCACACAATACGTTTTATCAGTATAATATGTAATTCTACATAATATATACTACCGTTAATTATACTTATTAAATTCTATATTGGGTTAATTAATGAAATGAACAACTTTACTGAAGTTTTCTTTTCGCCATTGTAGTTATCACATAGATGTTTGGTGTTGACGTTTGAGAATATACTTGTGTTTGGAGTTGAAAGGTACAAGTAAATGAGGGATGGTAAAAAAACTATATCTCGTACATCTACCATGTCAGTTTGGACGTGATATTTTACTTTCTGGAAAATTGAGATTATAATTTATTTTTGAAGTTGAACACAAACTATTAAAACATAAAATTGGTGGCTAAGACTATTTATTATTTTTTTAAATTTAATTTTAGGTTTTGACTATTGTGATTTCTAAAAATTTTCTAATGATAATATGATAATAAAAATTAATAATTATAAATAAATAATTTCAATATGATAAAATTTTAAAATAACTTTATTTGTAATAAGTACATATATTTTTGAAATGAAATCAACCAATAAACAAGTATAAATCATCAATTAGGTAGGTAAAATACGTTTAAATTAAAATGTTTAATATTTATTAAAATATGCCTATTAAGAATATTTTAAATATATTTATTTCGTTAAATAATATGATACACTTTTGTTTCTGCGATTATATTCAATGAATCTGAGTAACGTTAAATCGGGTTTTAAATAATATAAATACTTAATGTTATTAGTAATAAAAGAAACTGGTTCAGTAGCGTAGTACGAAAATATGTTTTTGGGGGAGAGGAGTTTAAATAGGTATTCTCTCCAATATAAGTACCAACTTTTTAATTTAAATAAATCGATTAAACATAAGTTAAATATAAAATTAGTTATTATTTAGTTTATTGAAACTGAATCATCACAGTCGTAATATTAATATATATATATATAAATATGTATAAAAGTAACTTATATTTAAAAATGTATATTGAATGCTTAGCTAGTTCTTTTAACACATCATCAGCCTTGATAATTATGTCATTATAAATAAATAATAATACTAAATTATATATATATATATATATATATATATATATATATATATATATATATATATATATATATATATATCTAAAATATAATCTAAATTATTGTATATTTTACAAAATGAATGAAACATTTGGGGGGAGAGGATTAAACTCGTCAACTTTTCTCCCTCAATGGCTACGCTACTGAACGGTTTCATAAAACTTACACTTTTTTATACATTCTTACACTATCTTAAAGTTTCTTGAATGCTTTAAACAGTTCCTTTGATGTGTTTATAAACTATTTAGTGTTAATAATTATGGGATTATACTATCTCATGTGAGTATTTAACAACGTATATTTTGAAATATTTGTTGTTAATTTTACTAAATAAAACTGTGAAGTATGTACACTAAAATATATATTAATTAAGATTTGATAATTTTTTTGTAGTTAAAGCTTGATGTTTTTGTGTAGTTTCATTGCTAGTTATATCATATATATTAACTCATAGTAACTCTTTTGTTTATCGTTTAAATGTTTTAATATAGAACAAATAATATAGACCGTAGTATAAACCAGTGATTATCAACCTTTTTAACGTTGCAATCTCCAAAATAGGTGAACAATAAAATCAGTAGTCACCTCATGACACCTCCTCCTTCCTTATAATAAAACTAATCTAAGCTTATATCTATTTAATTAGTTATAAAATATATTATGTCTTAATTAACTAATAAAGAAACAGAAACGCGAGTTTTTTAATTTTTAGATGAATTAATTAAGTTTATAGTGTATTTATACTATAAACTTTTTCATTTTTACAATTATGGTTTTATATTCATTTTTTATTTTTTATGTAAATAAAAGGTTGTTTTTCTACATCATTGTTTAATTATTTCTGACGACCCTCAGGTTGAGAATTACTGACATTAGCTATCACAAATCTGAAATTTTAAGTTGAACCATAAAAGTTGTTGTTGGACTAAATGAAACACAAAAATTATACTTAACGTCTATTTATTCAAAGTATACAGAGGTAAATAATTTATAAAATATACCTAATAACTTTATTTATTATTCATATTGTAACTAGTATATTTTATATTGATTATTTTATTTTTTTGGTTGAACTTTTTGAACTTTTCAAAAAAATTGTTAAGAAACTACTAAAAAGGTTATTTTGTATAAATATAAAATAAAAAATGTAAAGTTTTTTTTGTAATTATAGTAAAAGATTATTATTTATTTGATTTATGATTCGCGATAATGGGAAAAGAATATTATATTTTTAAAAATATATAAAACTTTGCCAATTTACCATTAAACGTATAGGTACATTTAATTCAGGTTGTTATACTATAAAATTGCATATATTTGTTCAGTTGTTGGTTGTTATTAAAAATAAGAATTATAAAACTGAGAAATTTATGTAAATTGACAGTATAAACTTTCAGTTCTACGTTCAGGATATGCTTTATATAACATTTTCTTGTATAATACTTAAGTTATTATATATTTGGTATAATTTTAGTGGAATAAAAGTATTTTTATTTTGAATTATAAATAATTTCAGTAAAAAGTTTCAAATGATGTTAAATAAACGAATGAAGTTAAATTAAAATTGTTGTTATTTAATTATAATGAATCATGAATAATTATATATTATTAGCGGAGTATTAAATCGTATGTATCCAGTTATTACAAGTTTAAAAAATAGAAAGATTAACAGGCAACGATTCCAATCCCATGATTGTCAAATAATAATTTTTCACCATGAATTTAATAAAACTAATATTTCTGATAGTATAAAAATAATGACTTCAAAACTGTGGAAAATTTTGATATAATGGATTTCTTAGGAAAAAATTCATTTACTGTACATTGTACCACTGATATTTTCTAATTACAATAACTCTAATTCTAAGAAATTCAAGCTATAGCTTTTTTTTTTAATTTTTAGTCATTTTTTCATATATTAAAAAAATCAATAAAGAACAGAAATTAAATTTTCTTTATTTTTAAAGGAAATATTGTAATAAGTAAGCCTTATAAAAATTAACCCTCATATTTAAACATATTACATTTTAAGAGATTATGTTATTTTCTAATTGATTAGGAGTATTTTGATATTGATTATTGTTATGGTATCTAACTATCAAAATTGTTATCAATAATAATGCAATGGATAAAATTTCTAAATGTTTATTATTATATGAAATTTAACAAATGGTTGTAATATAGTTATTCAGTAGTAAAATTTACATGCCATTATGTTTAATATTTTTATGAGTATCTACGAAATATAGGTAAATCTGTCTTTTTTTTTTTTTTTTTTTTATAGTGTAGTTAGTTTAAATTTATGTTTATTGATAGAAAAAAAAATGAAATATGTACCTATAATATATCTACACGGTACATTTGCTACTATATTATTTAGGTATTTGGCAGTTATCCAGTAAAAATATGATTTTCTCAAAATTACTTGTATTAAAAAAAAAAAATCTTTTATCTTTTAGTTATTAAAAATTATAAAATATAACCAAGCAACATTATAAGATATTTAAAAATGTTTTAATTTAATGGATTATGTACAATGATACTTACTACGTGTTATAATATTCTGAGTTATTGATGTGATTCATAATAAAATACTGATGTTGTATTTTAAATTTGTTTACTTTCACTTTTCATCATTCACCAATTCCAAAATATATTTTTATATTTTATCTTTTAAAAAAGCTCTAAAAAGGATTCAGGAACAAAGTTTTATTTTTATGTAAATTTGATCATATTTTTGAATTTAATATACAATTTCAATAATTTTAACTTCTTAGAATTTTGTTTTATGAAAATTTACAATTTAAATACTATAGATGGATTATCACGATATATACTTAATTTACATTAGTAATGTTATATGTGAGGTGTTTTATTTTATTTACATTTTAAGTGGAAAATTAAAATATTTTTTTAAAATCATTACCTACTCTTAAAACGATGTATAGAATTATGATTTCTAATTTGTAAATTGAATTGGAAATTTATTTTATTATATTCCAATCAATAATTAATAATATTGAATATTTTAAATATATTAGTTTTGTTTTAGATCTCTCTAAAAGTTTTCAAACAAATAATTGAAAATCGATCATTAAACTTATTGAAAAAAGTTAGTTTTGGAATTATTTTAAAGTTAACTTAAAATCTATGAATGAAGATTAAAATTTAATGTAACACATATCAAGTAAGATAAATTATGTTAAGTATGTGGATAATTATAAGGATCCAGATTTTCTACATAATTTCTGATAAAAATCTTGACGTTTCGTAATTTGTACATTCCAATATGAGAAAATAATTTTGCATATTTTGAATATTTAAGGGCAAATGCATATTAATTACATATTTTATATTTTTGAAAAATTACAAATGAGCTACATACTCAAAAATATTTTAAACTTTATTGTTTTTTTATTTAATTGTATCTACTATTTTTTTATAGTATAATAAATAGAATATATTTATTTAGAATAAATCTAGAATAATTTAGGTAATTTTGTTTACACATTTCATAAAACAAAATTACCCTTTTTCTCATTCAAAAAATGTTTGTCGTTGAATAATAATGAATTATGAAAATAAAAATAATTCAATTTTTTTTCAAATTTTTTCTCATGTCTGTTGAATTTAATTATTAATATTTAATTAACTAACTAATATTTTGAAAGATCTATTTACTAAGACTGTATAAAATTTAAAGGTCTATAGATAGTGTGATCTATAATAATACGTCTGTATTATGAACAATTCTAACAATTTACTATTAAGAAATATCATTTGATTTTATAGTAAAAATAGGAATAGTGAGAAATATATAAATTGTATAAATATTTTTATTTTTTAATATATTTTTACATTGAATTCAATGTCTCTCTTTTTTTTTTTTTTAAACCTAGTTTTTATGTGGAAATAAAGCAAAAAAAATTATTTTGACAGTTTCAATAATAATTCTAATTTTACTGACCTTACTTAAAATGTGTTTTGTCATTCTTTTGAGCCTATTGTTGTTTTAGTTTTTTATTAAATATTATGTAATATATATTTATAAGCACTATAACTACGATTCTCTAATACTATTATAAATTATGAAACAGTATAATATTATTTTATAAATATATAATATAAATATCATTATTCACTGTTGAGAGCAACAACAATCATAAAAAATACTTTAAAAAGTATAATATTTAAAGTTTTATTAAATTCTTAATTATTTAATTTGAAAGCAGACTCAATTTAATTGTTAATTAAAATGATAAAAAAAATTATACTGCTAATATCACTATTCTTTAAAAAATACTAAAATATAATGAGTATTAGCATTTTGTTGTAAAATATATATTTTTATATTTTTAACAAGAAATTATATCAATAATTGGATTTAATATTTGGGGTGATTGTATTTTAATTATATCCATTTTTGGATTTTAGATTCTGAGCAGAGGCATTCTGAAATATAATTTAATAATATTATATATTCTTGTTGAATAAATTCATTACATAATGACTACAAGCTTGAAATGTAAATCTTAGTAGAATCAATTACACTAAACTATTAAAAGGTTATATTAGTATGTTAAGAAATTTAAAAAAACAGCTTTTATTATTAAAGAAAAGTAAGCTAACACTAGATATTTAATAAAATATTGAGATTATTTTTAATTTATAATTATTATTTATAATAATACATCCAACATTTAATATATTGATTTCACGCTGATACAAAGGAATTGCTGTTTACTTATTAAGATTTGAGCTTAGCAAATACTGTATTACATCTACAACTTTCTAAAGAGTATATTGGTATAACTATTTTTTGGTAGGTAGTAATGTATGTTTTATGTAGCAATATTCACCGCGGTATTTCGATCAAAAAATCAAAAATAATGTTTAAGATACGTCATTTTTCGATTTATTTAGTCCATGGTAGTAATATTTTTGACATGACGCATGTGTTGTCTTTCCGTCTTCCATAGAAAATCTGCGTTCTATAGCAGCGGTTCTCAACCTGAGATACGCGTACCCCTAGAGGTACTTGGCATGATCTCAAGGGGTATGCAAAAAAAAAATATTGACTAATGGCGGAAAAAGTGAAATTTAATGTAAGTGAAATAGTTCGCTATTAACGAAATATTTAATAATTTAATAATTGTGTACTTATTACAATGTAGAGTCTGCGATTTAATGTTATTAATGCGGTAACAATTCAACGTTATAATATGAATACCGTAGAAGTGTAGAATGTAGATAATTTAAATAGATCAATTTTTGTACTGTGTTAGTGGAAAGGGCCTTTTCTACGTACACGTTCATAAAAAATAAGTATTGTAATAAACTGTCTGTAAGTTCAGACTTACGGGTTTATTTATCAAGTGTGGAACCAGATTTTAAAAAATGAAGTTTAAGCAAACAAGCTCAAGGTTCACATTAAAATAAAACTGTTTAGTTGATATTATTATTTTTATATACATTATTTGGCTTAAGCTAATTAAAATAAATAAATATTTCTTAATTTTCCTTAAAAATTATTATTATTATTTTCCATTATTTATATTTAAAATTGATATTTGGGGTATGTGAAATAGTGGTGAGTGGTAAATGGGTACGTGAATAAAAGAACTTTGAGAACCACTGTTCTATAGAACCAACTATGTGTTATTAGCTTTGATAATAGAGTAAGCTAACCTTTATCAAATTTTAATTATTTGTACAATGGTATATATTTTAATATTTATGAGAGTTATGAAGTTGTTTATATTGTAATATTTTATATGATTTTAAAGATTATTATTATGAATAGAGAATGTGGTTAGCTTTATTTTTTGAGTAGGGATTTGTAATTAATATTATGGCGTTTAGTGAGTCACTAATAATTGTGAAGGAGTAAGAATTCGAAATGAAGATGATTTTAGGAGCTTTGTAGATAAAAAATGTGTTTTTTTTAAAAAATTATAACATACTGAAAATGTTACTCAATATTTGTTGATACACGTTTTCAATATACTTTGGTAAACACAAATTATATACTTTTATATTCATTATGGAACTGTGTAACTGTTCAATAAAAATTGTATAATATATAAAAGCAATTTCATTCACAAAGTGCTATTAACTTAAGGGTTAAATTAATGATGTACTTGGGAGTATTTTTATTTACGATAGTTATTTTCAATAGATAAAAACGTTTTGATGAATTAAATTGTAATAGTAAGGATTGATTTATTGATTTTTAATTGTAATGTTGTCACAGTAATAAACATATAATATTTACTAAGATAAGTATCCAAATAGGAATATATATATAATTACAATTTATATTTGATAATATAAACTGACTATTATATACATAATAATTTTGTTGAATAAATAATTTAAATTGATAGCTTTAGAATTAAGTTTACAAATGACACATTTTACTTATCAGTACATTTTACAGAAACAGATTTATTTAATATTTTTCTTTCAAATATTATATACTTAAAGTTAATTATTAACATTTATATTTAACTTACACAATTATTGTAGGATTACAATATAATATTATGTAGCATATATAATGGATTAATATACATTATATTTTTCATGAAATATTATATTGCAATGTATATAATACATGTTTTATAATAGTTTATAATTATATAAGATTATTTGGTTATATTTATAAGAATAGGAATTAGTTACATTGATTATTACATGATTATTAACCTAAAAGTATTTTATTAAATAAAAATTAATAGTTGCTTTCATACAGAATTAAGAATGTTAATTATTAATTCCATGGGTTATGGATAATTAGTGGGATTATACAGGTATATGAGGCATATCATTATTTTAGGACATATTTTATATTATGGCTAATATTTACCCTAGAAATTATGTATAGTGTGCATTAATTATATTAGTTATATAAAATATTAGTTGCATTACATAATTATTATTATTATTTATGTAATTTTGGTAATTTTTTTAATATACAAAAATTATATAATATACCATCAATTATTATAAAATATATGAACGTTATGATGGTTGAAATTAATTATTTTATACTTATTAAAAACATTATGTATGAAAAAAAGCAGAATTATGTGGCCGGTCACAAAGTGTCTAGTCCGAGAGCACTTAATCAGTATAGTTTACGTACGACCAACTCCACCGTATACGTGTATTAGTAGCTTAGTACTGATGTAACTGAATTTTCTAAAAAGATTCTTTTTTAAAACAAGATAACAATTCGTTTTGGTTTATTTTATGCGTATTGTAGTACGGTAATTTTTAAAAACGTTTTTATGAATAACACTATTTATTATTTTCATTATTGAATGTCACTTTGAATTCCTCAGTTAGGTTTAATTTCACTTGGGGAGGAATGTAGAAGATGGATTTACTGAAGTTAGTATACCTTGATAGATATATATTTCCATGTAAATAGATTATCAGTACAGTACTTAGATTACAGTACTTAGATTTATGAATTTTAGTGATTAATAATTGTACTAAGTGATTTGTAAACGTACGAATTAACTAATAATCAAGATAATTCCATTTTAATGATTATTAGAAGTATATTTTTATTATTGATCTACATATTTACATTGTATCTTTACGGTACACGTTTATTTGATGTGTTTAACGTAATACGAATTTCTAATAAAAAAATTAAATCGTTGTTAAATCATGATTATATTTTTTTTAGAAAAATAAACATAATATGTGTAACAATATAATATGTTATTATAATGTTAAAATATATCAATAATAGGTATATTTAATATATTTGATAAAAATTTAAATTTTTAAAAAAAATAGAAAATAAATAATAAGAAATAAAATCAAAACGCACAATTTAATATTAATAAGTAGGTAGTTCTTAATTATTTAAGAATACTGTACAATGAAATAATTATATGAAGGCAATTTCAAATAGACTGTCTAAATTATATATCTTAATAAGTTATATATTTTTTAGAAAATGTATTTTTTGTATAGTTGTAATTAATAATATTATTCATTAATTCTGATATAAATTACTAATATTAATATGTTGATTCTATTTTTGATGAACAATAACATATTTTTATTTAAATTTTTTCAAGGGCGTTTACACTAAAAATAATATTGTACTACTATTGTACATTGGCCGTATAGTAGTTTAACTATAAATGATCAAATATTTTATAATGAAATGTAATGCGCATTGTTAGGTGTGATTTCTCTATTTCATTCTGTTGCAAAGATTGAAGTAAAAATATCTGAGATCTCACTCCTTTATTTTATCATTATTTTCTGTGAAACTTATACTTCACTTTAATTAATTAAACCCAATAAACTATTAGTGCAGTATATGTAATCAAAATGTTAAAAAAATATTTTGAATTAGTAGTAGAAATATGATGATGTGATTGGGTCATTCAAAAATAATTTTATTTAAGAGCTTTAGAAAATATTGAGGATATAAAGATAATACATTTTCGACCTTAGAGGTATCACACTTACACGTTTCAAAATAGTAACATACAATAAAAAAATAAAAACATTTTATGGACTTAATACAATATATTTATATTTATTTTTAATTAAAAAATAACAAGAAAAAGGTACATAATAAATCATAATTGTTGAATTATTTCTACAAAATTTTAATCGTATTCTATTCAAAAATATTATTTTAAGGTATTTTCAAAAAAAAAAAAAAAATAAATAAATAAATAAAAAGTGGATGAAATAGTAGATGTTAAAACAAAGTTGTTGAATGAAATTTAAATTATCGTTGGTATATAAAAATTAAGAATATATACACATGTGACGATATAATATTATTACTTTGAGTGAAGGCGTTTTGGATAGGTAAAATTAAAACATACATGCATTAATTACCATCTCATAGTGTATGACGATTATAATTCTTGTAATGTTATGTGAAAGGAGTAAGGATGATTTGTGAAGGAAATTTTAATATTGATATGCATTGAACCTTAATTTTCAGGTTTAAACTTTTACATCAATATACAGTAAAATTATGGTCATGATCTTTGACATACTTAAAATTATTTAAAATATTTAAAACGTATTTAAAATAAAAGCCATCTCATAGATTAGAATAAAAAAATAACCATCAATATTCAGGGAATCGCGGTTATGTCACATGTTAAATGTTAATGTTTACAAGGATAGTAAAAATACAATTTTTTAATCAAATAATCTGAATTTTGACTCTAGGTAAAATTACATAATAAGCAAATTTTCCAACAAATAAATAATTAAAAGTATAGTTTTTCATACAATAAGTACAATATTCATACAATATTTTTTAGTGAAAAGTACTCTAAATTTTAAAAATTCAGATGGAAATCTTCACATAAAAATCCTATAATCGTATGTAATATTTCTATAAAATCGAATTGCTTGTAAAATGGTTTACTTCTCTAAAAAGTAAATTTGGTTAAAATACTGGAAAATGTTAATACAGATGTATTATGTAGATTCTATACACGTTTATAATACACGTTTACTAATACATTTGTATCAGTTTTTTTTTTCATTAACAACGATAATAACAAAGAAAATGTTATAAATTATAATAATATAGTATATTTTAAAGCTTTCGCAATTTGTTTCAAAGAAAAACAATGCATATTTTCTTTCATTGAAATATATTAATATAGCTACCGTTGAATTAAGAAATATATTATTAAGAAAAGCTTTATAATTAATTAGATACATGATATGCAACATCTGTAAAAGTATTTTCTTGTGTCTTTCTAAAAGTACCAATAAATTTAACGTTAATATTATTTCTGAAAAAGTTAAATCATGATCTGTGTACACATTACAGGTAAAGGTTAAAGGGGCTAGTTGCCAAGTATGTGAGAATTTATTTTGGTTTTGGTCCAATATCTTTGGCCAATTCCACAATAACTATCAAAATATCTTTATTAATCAAATAAATCCATTCACAAACACAACACATACAAACATACACATACACACACATGCACCACAGAAATATTCCACTTGATGGTGTTATGTTCCCGTTGTAATTTATTGTACATGAGTTCAATAGGTTTACTAGAAAAGAGTTGAGGTGTTGAATAAATCGATTTTATGAGCAATATGAACGTTTCATATATCATAAGAATAACTGTGGAATTCAAAATATATATTTCATAATAATTATAATTATTAATTATTGTAATTATTACACATTATACGTTATGGAAAGGTGACAATAAATATTATGTATGCCAAGTGTTTTATTCAAATATCTTTCAAATGAAATGAAAAATAATCCATATTTTACTAAATTTGATTTTGCTTGAAATTAATAATAAATTATTTTCACTTTTAAATTTTTTTCTTAAACAATACTTTTCGACTTGATTATTGTCTTAATTTAATTAGGACATTGATTATTTAGTAGGTTTTTTAATAACACTCAACAGATTGTTTTGATTTGCAATAAATTGATGTTTGATCAATATTTAATTAAATTCTTCAACGATACATTATGATAAATTATAATAAACACATTTGTGCGATATTCCGTTTAAACACGAACTATTACTTAATGAGTAAAATATACATAATAGTTATGTCCGAATAGAGAAAAAAATACGAATTAATATATTATGCGCAAATTCGCATAATCGTTGTTAAAGGTTTGTAAAACACATTTAGTAACCAACAATGATGCGGAGGTATGTATATATAATGTGTATTATAAATAGCGCGAGTATTTCAATATCGCGCAGTTTACCTTTCTAGATATACGCATCGAATCATAATGGCGATTCCGCCCAACCATATATTATTCCTATGACAACTATAGAAATAAAATTATGGTTGTTGAATATACCATTTATCAACAACCAATATTTATAACGATTGAATTCGGATCACATACAGTGCGCGGCATTGAATTTACCTATTGAAATGGCTACAACGAGATCGACGGCAACAGCGTTCGTTAAGAACTCGACATGGTTAAGTGTGGTGAACAGGTTACTCGAATCCGATTACTTTTTAAATATCGAACTGGAAAGCAACAACTGTCTCAAACCAATTCCATGGACGTACCACGAAAAGTTATGCATACCTTATGGCGACGCGGACTTACCGTTTTTGAAAAGATTGTTATACAAATCGGACGCTTTGATTGTTAGCAAAGCTTTGCAGGCGCTCGTTGAAAGAGCTTACGATAGTACCAAATCGATGGTCATGTTGAGGTAGATCGGGGCTTGGAGACGTAGAAGAGTGACTCGATCCTCCTTCCTCTATACTTGCGCCAATCCCGTTTGTATTGTCTTCCGTTTTACAAACATTCATAGCAAGAATATAAATAGATTCTGCGTTCAGTAGAACCGATTTTATGTTGATAACATAGTTGCACATAGAGTTTTATTTTTGAGGGGGATATTTTTTTCGAATAATTTGGTAAATGATTCTTACCTTTTAATGTGTATATGTACCTATTACGTGGAGAATAAAATAAATAGTTAGAATGGCTAAGACTTCCCTTAACCCCCACCTAATTGGGTTTATGGTTTTTAGCTTTAATATTAGAGTTAAATGACCTGTTATCAAATTTGAAAGGAAGAATATTATCTATGCGACAACATAGATGTTTTATGATGTTTTAATTTCGAAACGAGTTAAGAGTGTTTTTTAAATATTAATATTTTGCATAATCATAACTCGATTAAAAATTAAAATCTCGTGAAAAATCTGTGTCATAACACAGATAAATATTATTTCGTTTAAGTTTGATGTAGGTCAGTTTTCTCTAATATGTAAGCTACGGATATTTTAGTAATCAGTATTTAATTTTTTTGCTAATATTTTAGCTACATAACGACATAAAATTGGTTCAACTGAACGCATATTTACCATGTTGTATGTTTGTACAATAATACAATACATGGGAATGACGAAATCTTGATGAGTGTTTCGTTTAACGTTTCTTCAATAAATACAATGGGACGTTAAGCTGTATAATCAAAATAATCGCTCATTAAATTAAAATAAATTACCATATCAGTCGTGAACTTTTGGCAGAAAAAAAAATGGTTTTATTTATAATAGCATTATCCTGTTTGGTCGGTGACCGAACTCATTCGCGTATATTGCGCAGACTGAACGTGGTGGCACCGTTAAGTCGGTTGATCGGGTGCGCGGAACCGTTCGTCCGGCAACGCGTGTGCTTGCTGATCAAAGTGCTAGCCGGACAACCGCTGGGCAAGGTTTGCGTGGTGCGCAACCCGCGGCTGATGCTCGAAATGATGGCGCTCTTGGCGGACGCCGACTACGGGGTGCGGTTCCATTGTGCCGCGGCAATGGCTGCAATGGCCGCGCACAGGCCGGGAAACGAAACGATGGTCGAGTCGGGTTGCGCGGACCGCGCGTTGGCCATGATGAGCGTGGAACAGGACCGTCGGGTGGTACCCGCCTTGTCGCGGACCGTCGGCCTGCTGATGGCCATCAACCGGGCAGCACGGGATCGCGTGCACGGCTCGCCGGACCTGGCCCAGCTGTTCGTCGGTCGCGGGCTGCTCGACTGCCTGGCGCTGGGCGCCCGGTCACCGGACTACCGGACGGTGCTGGACAGCGTGATGTGCATGTCGCACGCGGCCCGCACGTCCGGCGTGGCCAACGCGTATGTGGCCGCGGACCGCAGCACCGTGGACCAGCTGGCGTGGTTCGTGCGATCGCCCGGCCTTCGGGATCGGGCGTTGTGCGCGTTCTCGGCCCGATTGTTGTGCGACACGGCCACCGCGTCCCCGGCACTGGTCGACCATTTGAAGGCCACCGCTGCCGCTGGCGATTGGACCGACGTGTTGGTGGCTGGAAACCGCGCAAACGATGTGGCTGACCGGTATTTGCAGGAGCTCGCCGACGGCGTCACGATGTAGCGAAGCGACAGTTGCACCGATATTTCGCAATTTTTTTTTCTTTTTAACTTATTATAATTATATTATTATTATATTATTATTATTATTATCATTATCATTGTCTCTATGTGCAGGCGAGCAATCCAACGAAAAAGGTTCCGAACATTTATAATTTAAATATTTATTAAAAATACTTAGAACAAATCCTCCGTGTATTAATTCATTTCGGATTTTTATCGGGAAACCGATGCCGGTAACGTCGATAAAGCAGCTGGAATGGTGTGGCTTGTGAACATGACGCGTGTCCCAATGCTAGTTAACGCTCGGAAAACTAAGTATTTCTAATAACTGTTTATCGTTTTTCGGAATATTTCCCATTGTATGGTTCATATGCACAAACAAAAACTAATAAAAACACATGTCGACAATGACACGACTTTAAACACTATTTCTCATTTTATTTTGTGTACATTGGTGACTAACGACGACTGCGTTTTTCCTTTTGGGTTCCTATATTCATTTTGTTCAGCCTTGTGTTTAATACTTGGTATGATATGTTTATTCTAAACATTAAAGGTGAATTATTTCAACCACTAATTTTTAATTTGTTTATACATTATTTTTATAATTATTTAACTTTTTTATTTTATCGTAATCTGAAAATAACGAGTAAATCAGTTAATTATACATTGTCAAAATCCGATAAATTAACGAACCAAATTATAATGTAGTTTAAAATTTTTAACTTGGTTCAAAACCAATAATAATACTAATAAACCATTCCACTTATAAAATATGAGTAGAATGTACATGTATTATAAGTGTATATGAGCTCAAAAATGTATACATATCGAAGAATTATGTAACGGAAATTATTTTAATTTAATTAAATTAATGTAATTATGTAATGGATTTTCCTGGTTCATTATATTCACTGGTCATCATCATTACATTATATCATTACGATTACGAACATTATTCTATTATTATTATTATAAGTACAAATGAAGAGTTATTTACAACTACAAGATATTAATTAATGTTCTCTTAATCTGTACCTCTTATTAAGTAATTTATGGATTTTGAACCTTTTTTTCCATTTGGGGGTTCAAGAATCGGGAACCTCCCTTTAAAATACGCCACTGATATGTATAACGTATATGTTTACTGAAATGTTCAAAGAAAATATACTTCTTTTATTTTGTTTTAGTTTTAAAATATTTATGTTATGTTAGAAAATGAAAAGTTGTTTTAGTTTATATTGTACATAATTGGTCTCCACACGAGTTTTTCTCAGCGAGGCCCAGTAATCATTCGATATTAATTTAAATAATAAAAAAAAAAAAATATCAAAGAATAAATAATCTAATGTACCTACACATATTTTATCTGTTTAAAATAAAAATTTAATAACCAAACTATTCACCATGTAATATAATTTATAGTTTGTTCACCAGTAAATTAATTCTGCCAAACTTAAAAAAAAATATTTTATGACTGTTTGAAATTTAAATTTTTACGAAATTGCATACTATTGCATTATATTTCAATTTTTTTTTTTTTTTTTATAAATCATGGCTATAGAAACTATATCTATATCTTTAGCCGTGTTATCAATACACCTATGGTGTATATACATATACATTGTATTTATCTGTGTTGTTAACAGTGTTTCAAAAACCAAACATAACCTAAAATTTTTTTATATATACTATATGTTAATATAACGTATTATTATAATAACTACATGCATTATTTTTAAATAATTTAACTATGTCGCTGTATGCAACTGCCAACCCATCCTAATTGAAAAATATATTTATCGTTTCAAAATAAAATATACTTTTTACAATATTTATAAATAACAATGTATTATATCCTAGACAAACATATTAACTCCATTCAGAATCGTTATTTGTATACATTGATATCTATCATTGCATTCAAATTTAACAAATCCATTGTAATAATGACCTATCCTATAAACGAGGTACACTCCACCCCCAACTGTACAGCAGAGCTAAGCCCATCTGGTTCTTTTTATTAGTTTTTTTTTTTAAATTTTAACTCAACTATTTATTCATAGTAGAACAATAATGTTTACAATAGGTTTTTGAAGGGTGACTAATAGCTTAATGACCTGGAATCAAGCTGATAACCTATATTGAAAATTCGAGTACGTTGATTGATTCATTGGATCAGTATGTTATTTTACATGTTTAAACTAATTTATCATATTACAAATTAATTATATGTATTTACGTTTTTGTTGTCAGTCTTAAAATTATTTTAGGTTACGAAAATTGTTTTGAGTACAATGAAATTAGCTTAAAATGTTAAAGCCAAAAATTAAACTGTACAAATTAATGAAAATGAAATTTTTATTATTATGTAAATTTTTAGAATCAACACATGTGAAGGATAATATAAATACATATAAATATATAAATATATAGGGTACATATTTTATTCCATTATTAGATTCTGAACGGAGTGAAGAATGTATTGATTTTACAATGATGTGTGTTTTTTTTTTTTTTTTTTTTGTGTCTGTCGACACGATTTGGGGCAGTAAAAATGCTTCGATTGCCTTATGTAGCAACTTTTCTGAAAGGAAAGTGAATATATTTGGTACTTAGGGGGGTCAAAAGTAATTTTCAATATTTTTTAAATGCGACGGGAAAAACCCTAAAAAATTTTGGGAAAAACGGGAGTTTTTACGCAAAACCAGTTTTCGACATAATCAATTTTTTTATTTTGCTATAACTCAAAAACTAATCGATGTAAATACTTGAAATTTTCACCAAATGTTTAGATTAGCGTTCTCTATACACCATAAAATTTTTATTGAGCTATTTATAGACAATTGAAATTTTCAATTTTTTTAAGTATTTTTTTTTTAAATAACGATACAATTTTTTTGGCTGCCCAGAAAATCTTGAAAATTTAATACAAGGTTTCTTATAAGTTGTTCCTTAACTGATAAAAAAAAATCTAAAATCGTAAGTCATAATTTTTTTTTATAAGTGCTCAAAGTTCCAATTTTTACGAAATATGTAAAAATCACGATAATTTGCAAGTTATTTTGTAGATAAAAATTCATAAAATTTTTTCTGTTCATACTTAAGGTTCAAAATTTTAACACTAGGTTATATATGAGCTACTCTTAAAAAATCTTTAAAAAAATTTCTACCGGACTAAAAGGAAAAAGTTGTATGACTGTTTGAAATTTAAATATTTACGAAATTGCATAAAATAGCGATTTATTCTCAAACGATTTTAAATATTTGTTATAATTCACAAAGTATAAGTCACAGATTTTTGAAATTTTTACCAGCTGTTAAGATAGGTATTTTCTTTATGTCATATTGTTTTCAAAATATTATATTGATTTTTAAGCCATTTACAGGCATTTAAAATATTCGATTTTTCTACAATTTTTTTTTATAATCGGTGATAAAAAATAAAAAATAAAAAATTTGGCTCGTACAAAATACTTGAAAATTTAATAGAAGATTCCACAGAAGTAGTTCTTAATGACATTCAAAAATTATTAAAATCCATAGGCACAATTATTTTTTATAAGCGTTTGAACAGCGAATATTGACATAAAATTACATGTAAAATATAATATAATGTAGAATGTTCTAGACTGACAAACTATATTGCTGTATGCAACTGCCAACCCATCCTAATTGAAAAATATATTTATCGTTTCAAAATAAAATATACTTTTTACAATGTTTATAAATAACAATGTATTATATCCTAGACAAACATATGAACTCCGTTCAGAATCGTTATTCGTATACAATGATATCTATCATTGTATTCAAATTTAACAAATCCATTATAATAATGACCTATCCTATAATCGAGGTTCACTCCACCCCTAACTGTACAGCAGAGCGAGGCCCATCCGGTTCTTTTTTTAAAATGCTCTAACTCAAAAACGAAAAACCGCAACAACTTGAAATTTTCACCAAATCTTTATATTGACGTTTTCTATATATGGATAGGTTTTCAAAGTATTTTGACATATTTTGACTGATTTATAGACAATTTAAATTTTCGATTTTTGTAAAATTTTTGTTTTTAAACATCTATAAAATTTAATCGGTTGACCGAAAACTCTTGAAAATTTAATACAAGGTTAATAATAAGTTAAACTTATCGTAACTAAAAAATATCGGTGATCGGTTTACACAAATTTTTTTTATAAGCCCTTAATGCTCAAATTTGTATAAAATGTGTAAAAATTACAATAATTTGCAAGTTATTTTGTAGATAAAAATTCATAAAAAATATTCTGTTCATACTTAAGGTTCAAAATTTTAACACTTGGTTATCTTTAAGCTACTCTTCAAAAATCTTTAAAAAAAATTCTACCAGACTTGGAGGAAAAAATTTTATCACTGTTTGAAATTTAAGTATTTACGAAATTGCATAAAATAACGGTTTATTCTCGAACGATTTTAAATATTTGTTATAATTCAAAAAGTAGCAGATTTTTTAAACTTTTACCAGCTGTTATGATTGGGATTTCTTTTATGTCATATTTTTTTCAAAATATTATATTGATTTTTAAGCCACTTATAGGCATTTGAAATATTCGATTTTTTTACATTTTATTTTTATAATCGGTGATAAAAAAAATTTGACTCGTAAAAAATACTTGAAAATTTAATAAAAGATTCCACAGAAGTAGTCCTTATTGTCATTGAAAAATTATTAAAATCCATAGGCACAATTTTTTTTTATAAGCGATTGAACAGCGAATATTGACATAAAATTACATGTAAAATATAATATAATGTATAATATTCTAGACTGACAAATGATATCGGTTTTTTTAAAATGCCCTAACTCAAAAACGAAAAACCGCAACAATTTGAAATTATCACGAAATCTTTATATTGACGTTTTCTATACATGGTTAAGTTTTCAATGTATTTTGACATATTTTGACTTATTTATATACAATTTTTCTAAATTTTTCGTTTTAAAATAAAATATACTTATTACAATATTTATAAATAACAATGTATTATATTCTAGACTAACATATCATCTCCGTTCAGAATCGTTTTTCGTATACAATGATACCTATCATTGAGTTCAAATTTAACAAATCCATTATAATGACCTATCCTATGAAAAGTCACACTCCACCCCCAAGTTTACAGCAGAGCGAGGCCCATCCGGTTCTTTTTTTTTAAATTTTAATTTCAAATTTAAGCAGATTTATTTTAATTTTTTAGTATTTACTAATTAATATATATTTAAATTGCACTTTAATGACAAATGTCTTTGAAATGCTTATAAAGGTTTTGGTCACGGGAGAAATAATAAAGATTAATTAATGCTTAATATTTCAAGAACTAATAATTTACTTCTTTAAAAAAACAAGTACGTTAAAATCTTTTAAAATAAGTTTATGTAAATCAATATATATATAGAACAAATTATTATATATTTATAATTATAAATTATATATTAATATCTAATAAATTTATATTTAAAAAAACTAAATTTTTTTAAGATCGATACATTGAATATCTTATTTACAATAAAATATACAATCAGAAATTTTTTTGCGATTTATATGTATATGTTACGCCGAATTTGTGAAATCACCAATTTCATGAAATCGGCAGAAAAATTGCCGAATATTTGAACCCATTGGCGTTACCACATCATTCATTATTGTCTACGCAAAACATGTAATTCAGTGTCATATTAATTTTTGTCTCTATTCTTATTATATTCATATATATTTTCCATATTATTATTATTATCTTTATTTCAAACTTATACCGATTTATACGCGACTTTTATATGTTATACCGTTATACGCGACTTTTATACGTTATACCGTTATACGCGCCTTTAAGTTATACCGTTATACGCGATATCGATAAGCGTATAAAAGTCCGTGTAAACGACGGACGAACGACCAGTCCCTTACTTGTAATGTAATGAGACCTAGTTTTTTTTTTTAGTGTTCAGTTATTTGTTTCGTCTGCTGAAATAGTTAACAGTGTGTGACGGTTCGATAAATACGATTAATAGTTTGGCTGCTACAAAGTACTGTTCCTTAAAGACAACAGACGTTCAGTCAAATGAATATTCGTTACGGCAACTTGTTCGATTAGGATCAGTTGGGACTGGACAAGGATTTCAACGTTGTACCTGCCGTACGAATTGCACATCAAAAAAATGCACATGTAGGAAAAATGAAATGATGTGTAATTCGGCGTGCCACTCAGGCAGTAGTTGTCAAAATTTCCAAATGTAAATACTTAATAACTCTACTATATATATAACTAACTCTCTTTTTTTTATAAATAAAAATTAAGTATATTTTTATAACTTTAGTTTTTTATTATTACAATCAGATTTTATTTTATCTCCAGCATTTATGTATGATCATGAGTACAACACATTAATTTATAATATTAATATAATGGGCTTGCCGAATTCATGAAATCGGCAGAAAAATTGCCGAATTCACGTTTTGTGCAACAGCGATGCTGCTTTCATGAAATCGGCAATTTTTCTGCCGATTTCATGAAATTGGTGATTTCAAAAATTCGGCGTAACATATATAACATATATAAAATAACGTAAAAGTAAATAAACTGAATGGAAACCATTGGTCTCCATTAGTTATTAAAAATACAAAATAATCATAGTATTCCTATTTTTTATAGTTTTCATTCATAAATGTTTTAATATTAACTAATAATTTGTAATATTAGTTTAAACATAGTTTAAAAGCCGAACGGCGTAAATTATAATATATAAAATAAAATAAAAAATATTAATATATTATTAAGTTATTTGAAACGCCAATAAAAATGTCTATGACTAAGGAGGTTATAAATTTGGCGAAGTTATAATTTTAGCTATTGAAATTAAACAGTGATGAGATTGATGTTATTAGGAGAATCATTTTATATTTTAAAATATGTTACGATTTGAGTACAATTCGAAAGGGGATGAAAACATTTAATTGTCAAACAAAACGAGGAGAACACAATGCTGTTCAAAAACTTTTATCAAATATTATTATAAAAAGTTTATGCTTTAAACGCATCGTGCAAAATAGTAACAAATGACGGATGTTTTGGATAAAATAAGTATGAAATGATAAACGTCAACAAAAATACGAGTTATCCGATGCCTGATAACTTTTGTATTTAACAATAATTTGAGGATTTAGCTGAATATGAATTAAAATACTTTTACAACATACAAACTGATTTCAGATTATTTTTAACATTTAACTCTTTAAACTTATAATTAAGTGTTTAGATAACACGTAACTGTTTTATAGAGTAATCCAATTGAATTAATTTAATTTTAAATGATTAACAATTTTATGATTTCATATCTTAACAAAACTAAGAAATAATTGTTTAAAAGATATTGTAATCTAATTAATTATTTTCTTGACTTTTTCTATGAAAGTTAGAGATATCTGGAATTTTGAGTGCACATCTCGATTTTCTTTTATTTTTATTCAATGTTAAATTTTCAGTTAATTTCATAAATATTAAAATATTAAATGTAAATTGAGTTCTAAATGTGCACATAATTATGTTAGATTTATCGTTTTCACAGTCGTCTGAAGTTATTGTACGTTGAGGTGAGATAGAAACTGATCATCAAGGAATGATACAATTAATTTGTATATTAACAATTTAAGTCAAAGTTTGAAAAAATCTTGAATATACTCGTATACTCAGTTAGAAAAGCATAGACGTAATAGTTGTATAATCGGAGAATTATTTTCGCATAAATGATTCATTTTTCTTTCCTTCGAGACCTAAACAAAACGTACATGTGTAGTCGCAACCGGCTATCGCAGTAAAATCATTGTGTCCATGAAAACTGCGGGTATACTTACCACAATTATCTTGAACAATTTCAAACAAGTCAAATAATTTATCCCGCGTGTGTGCTTCTGTGCGTGGCATATGCTTACCGTTGAAATTAGTAACATATGTTATAAACTATTACAAGTCGACAAAAAACACAAAGAAATATGTCGTGTGTAAGTTTATTATGAAATAGCGTCACCGGGAATATTATACGGACGAGAAGTCCACTTATGTCGATCCTATTTCCATTACTTTTAGAGCTTATGATGAAGCATGAGCAAAACAATATAGTCAGCCAGGGCACACGATTTAAGTCGGAAACGAGGTGGTTACAGAGACTTGGTTGAGTTAGGAGTAAGGGGGAGGTAATAATTTAGCAAGTCAGTATTTTCAGAAAACTATAACAAAAAGAAAACAACAATTTCTATAACACAAATTCAAGTCGTCTACCTTTAGAATTAGCAAAAATATCAATAATTATTAAGACATAATGCTAATTAAATAAGCGTTAAGATATAGTATATTACTCGGTGCACACGAATTGCGTACCAAAACAGGTAGACGAACCTTTTTGAACGAATTGCGTCCCGGACTCAATTCGTGTCACCTTTTAAGTTAACATTTTTTTTTGAGCTTTCCAGCTTTTACTAACTATTATTAGGTATTAAATAAGTATTTTGGTATGATATTATATTATTATGAATAAATGAATTGCGTAGCATAAATTTCTCTACGGATTACGAGAATGCTATATAACTTAATGAAATAAATTTCTATTAATTTTATAGAATACAATTATAACAATAAGTCTGTTAAAGAGAATATTTTTAGTATTAAGTTATATAGCATTCCTGCAACCTATATAGAAACGTGTGCTACACAATTAATGTTTTCATAATAATATTATATCATATCTTTGTATATTGTATACTATTATACTTAATTTATATTGTTTTTATGTTCTTTATAATATAGATAGCAGATAAATATCGTCAAACCTCAACTATATACTTGTACGTGTTTATAATAGTCAATAAAATAATTTTTTGTTTATCATTTTTTTTAACAATGTAAATTTTTTTAGAAAATTATAATCTAAAATTATAGTCTTGGGAACATGGTCTTTAGGCCTTATTCTATACGAAACCACTTTAGGATCCTAGAAATTTCGGGTTCGGTGGCTACATTTGGCAAACATTGGAATATGTATAGCATAATTTTTTTCAAAAAATTATACTAATGGAAATTACAAAAAAACGAAGAAGAGTATCGATGTTTTCGATTATAATGTAGCCCGTACACTCTGCCGGGGGCCGGACGACCCGGTGATGCCGTTTGTTCGCTAAATGTGGTTTTTTTTTTTTAATAAAATATCATCCACAATAGAAGAATATGATACCTACCTAGTATGTATGAACAATGCCGAGTACTGACGGAAGAACGAAAATCGTATTGTATCATTTTTTGTTATACGTGCATTGTGATTCAGCACTTGCTGTATTTTTCAACACCATGTTTCACCAAACAGCTTTTGTAGTATAAAACTTTGCATTTATATATTATTGTAATGTTTGTGGTTTTCTACGAGTTTCAAATTAATAATTTACATGTCATGTACGGACTTTAATTTTGATTTTAGGTTAATTTATGTACTATAAGAAAATATTTCTGACAAAGTTTTCTTATCTAACAATTAAGACCAAAAGACATGGATTTAAATTCATCATATACTACAAAATTTTACTTTTATGGCAGTGACATAATTACGAATAAAATGCAAAGTTATGCATAATATATATATCTTTCTAACTATAAATGGTGAGTTAAATGTAAGTTTTTTAAATTATTAATTTTATACATCAAAATAATAGACTTTAGAGAAATAAAATCTATAGTTAAAATAAAAATTTTATTTAAAAAAAGTTGAAGTGTATTTTTTTTGATTTAAAATATTATGTAATTGCTAGTGATTAATTACTAGAGTTTGTTTATAGTTAGTTAGCCTGAGTATTGACGTTTTGAGCTAAGGTATGGCGTTTCTTTTAATGCCTATATTGTAAGAAGTATGAATATATTATATTTTGATTATTTTAATGAAACTTCAGTTTTAGAAACATTATTCATCGACGTTCTGTAAAAATATAACTATAATATGTATAAATATAATGACCTATATTTTAACTTATTAATGATTGATTATCAGAAAATGAATTTTCTTCATAATATATCAATTAAAATAATTTATTAAAAATATAAAATAAAAAAATAATTTATTTAATTATTAATTTACGTTTAGTATGCTACATTTGAATGATATAGAGAAGAGTAATCTTTTTTAAATTACACATGTATCTCATGAGATATATTAGCTGATATTTGCCGGTTTCCGGTATTTGTATGTTTGTTATGTTGACAGAGTGTGTGTAATTATGGTATTTTATGTCTAATGACGATGATTTTAATGTAATACCTAGTAATTTTTAAAGAAGTAGGTACAGTCGTCACTCGATAATTTGAACCTTCAGAACTCGAAAAACTCCATAAATCGAACTAAACGCTTAGTTTCTCAATGATTAGAAGAAAATACATGTACTTGGGTCTCCTAATTAATTTGAAATGTTTGTCAATGAGAGACACTCTACTATTCAAATTTTTTTTGATAATACCTCTATAATTCAAACTTCTTTATTATGCATAAGCTTATACCTAAATCACACAATCGTCATTACACTAATAACGATAGTGATAAAATATTATTGTAGTTTATTACTACCATACCCTCTATCTAGAGTTTAGTTGTAATAATTTACCAAAATAAATCTCTAAAATTAGTAAACATCTATTGAAATCAAATAAAACGTTATTAGTTTGAATTTAGGCCTCATAAAGTATAAGTGTTTGTTCTTTAACACCTATATAATATATTATAATATACATAATAAATAATTTAAATAACTAAATGTAATAAATAATAAAAACAATACACGTATGTATGCAATACAATTTTTCACATATTATTTAATTCGAATTATTAATTTTAATTTGAACTCTCGATTATTCGAAAACCTCTATAAATCAAATTTTTAGCTTGGTCCCCTGAATTTCGAGTTATCGAGTGACTACTGTATATAATACTTATATTTTTATATACATTTTCTAGATAATTAATATAAATTATAAAATACCAGTTATTACGGAATATATATATATACATATATAAAAGTAATTAATTTTTTTTGATTTTTAATTTAGCTTTAGCAATATATTTTATTAATTGATTATATCGTTCATCAGTTAACAACACACTACATTTTATACCACATCGTCACTTTAATAACTTAGTATTGAAACGATGTTTCATATCGTACACTCAATTATCCATGCATGACGTTTTATGGAAGACTGAAATGTATTAGTGCAGCTATAATCAATTATCCACATTGTATCTTAACAATCAGAAGCCATCATACGAGCAACTTTCGATATTACATTATCAATAATAGTAAGATACATTTAACAAATTACCTATACATTGTTGGAATTTCATATAATGCTTAGGTCGTTAAGTATATACTTACGTTAAGTATAGTTCGACTATAGATTATCGAATATGTTTGGTATTACATACAATCCTTAGTCATTATATAAAATGCCATGATCATAAACATTGACACTAACAAATATGTTATAGGAGACAACACATCTTGTAACGATTTGACCAATGCGTTATCTAATAATATTTTGGAATACATATTATATCGGTTTGTCATTTGGATATCAGTATTGGCAAAAATGCTAATCTGCTGAAATTTGTATCAGTCTGGTCGATTTGAAATTATATTGCCAGTCAGATGATATGAGTAGACTCGACCTTGAACTTTAAACATTCCACTACCTTACAACTTTTAAATCAAGTAATTTCAAAAGTAATATTACTACGGACGTTGCATTTAAATTATCTATGTTCAAGATCACCTTTCCATAGTGAAGTTCATACTTTAATTAGTGGAAACGTTTCGTATAATTTAATTTTAAAATTTGAATAAAACATTCCTTTAGATTCATTTTTCTATTTTACTGTTGAAAAATATCGATAGAAAATATGTATTGTACTTATTGAAACCATTGGATAATTTTTGTATTCAATGGTAAAATTATAAATTTTGTTGGACTAATCATTAATTACATTAATATATCTATGTTATTCACGATTTAAAAAAAAAAATCTATCGTTTTGTTTATCAAAATTACTATTTCTAGGTTCTGATTGCATTCTTCTAGAATTTGTCCTACTACGTCCTTTTATAGACCTTAGTTATCTTTTTTTTCGTCTGGTCAAATGCAATCTTTGGAATTTAACTATATCTTACGCTTAAAACGTCGGCATTCAGCAACTGTGACACAAAATACATCTTACAAAAAAAAAAAATAAAATCGCCCATACACGAAAAATTAATATCAATAGAATACAAATTTTATTCGTTATTATGGCAACAAACTTAATTATATTTATTTACATTTATTATAAGCTTTTGGGGAAAAAAAAATATATATAATTTTACTCTAAAACCTTTATTTGTCATTCCGGTAGTGATAACCGTTGATTACTTATCAAGGTATATCCTATCACACATCGAAAAAGAAGCTATATATATATTTATATAGATAGATAGATAGATATTAAATATTTATTTAATTATTTATTATTTATATATTTATTTAATTTTAAATATTAATAAATTTATTGATAATAATGTATAGATATTGTAGGTTACAAATCAAAGATTCAAAGGAGTGATATTTTTCTAAGATATATTGTGTTTAGGAATTTTAATAAATATGAAAAAACGAAAAAAGATAAGTCAAGTTAAAATGTAGTTTATCACAAGTCCTATGATAATACATTTATTCGTATTATTAATGGTTTCTTGATTGCAGAATTTGTTTAAAAACCTATGCGTGTAATTTCAAGTTAATGTTTGTGTCATATGTAAAAAAATGTTTATATGTAAAAATACAAGATGTTCCTCAAAATGGACCTGATAACTTGTATTAAGCAATGAATTGTACTTACTTCTTACATATTTACATACTTATATTAACGTTGGATTTTTTCAGCTATATACTTTCTAATAGTTTTGATTTTCCTTTAAACTCTCCAATTATACATAAAACATTATATTTTAAAAATTATAAGACATTCATAATCCAACTTAGTTTTATAGACCTCAGGTTTATATTATTGAAAATGTTACGGTGAAAGGAAGATTATTGTCATATAAGAGTGTAAACACATTTTTCTGGAAAATGTTGTTTCTGTTGCTGTGTAGAATTATTTGAGATGTATAACTTGATGTCCAGTATCTAGTGTATTATAACTCAAAGTAAACTAACCCAATTTGAAAATTTATTATTTGGCATCTCATGATCTCGGTAGTTTGGAGCAATATTGTAAATATGTCAATGTTAATCAAACACTTAAAATATGTGTATTTTTGTGGGATATGAAGCGAAATAAAATGTTAATAGTAAATATGTATTTATAAGATTCACAAGAATATACACCTTTTATGGTATTGAACGATGAATGCTATTAAGTTCAGAAATAATATTAAGTAATGCACTTCCTAAATATACAAAAAACAAAATTAGTATTTTAGAAAATTATGGTGTATTAAATATAATTTTTAACACAATACATATCTCAACTCGTCATTTTAAATACGGTATATTAAGGTAAAGCAACAAAATTACTTTTCGTTGCAACTTTTGCACGTTTATTGCGTTATCAGCATAGCCATTATCATCTTCTATTATGTTTGTCTTTCGAAAATAATACTAAAGGTAGTTCATTGTTTTTAAGAAAATGAAAACGAGGAAAAAAAATCTTAATTAAAGTGAACTATTCATAATGATGTTGGAATACTTTGATGGGCCAATTTATTATGAACACAAATACGATATATTCGCAACAAAAAAAAAAAAATCAATGTTGTAAAAATAATATTCTAGAGATGATTTTTATTTTAAAATATAGATTTACGGAATTATGTATTTCTGTTCAGAATTAAATATTTTTAATATTATGTTGTTCAATGATATTACAATAGTTGTCAATTGTTTTTTTTCTAATAGTACCTATACTTTTCGATTAGTTTTAAGAAGTAATAAGTAGATAAGCCGAAATATTAATGACCTATTAACATAGGACAACTAAACTTGGTACTCTTTAAATCTTATATTTTATGTTAGAATTTTATAAAAGTGATTTTTGGATTATTCTTTCAAAAGAATTGTACCTATCTATAAGATGATTTATTTTATATATTTTTCTTTTTAACCACTCCGCCTCAGATTTATTTGCTTTTAAATTACATATAGTTTTTTATAGTGCATATATTATACCTTCCAAGCATAGGATAATGTATCTGTATCTATTATTCTCCACATAAACAAGATTATTTATTTATATTTATTATAAACCATAATAATCATTAGAAATAATTGTATTAAGTAGTGAAGGCTCGTGATAGCCAAACAGATTGGTGTAATTAGTACATAAGTGAAAAGCATTATCATTTATTTTATATAAATACAAATTATTCGATTTTAAATTGTGATATTATAAAAAAGTTATAATAACTTTTTTTAAAAAAATGATAATAATATTTGTTTGGTTTTATAGAAATAAAAATGTCAAGTTTTTTCTTGGTAGGTCGAAGCATTAAAAATATGATTTTAAAAATAAATGTTTAATGTGACTTAATGATTTGCCACACAAAAAAAATACTATCATGCTAACGATTAAAATGTATTTTTAAATTATAATATATATAAATAATACTTATTCATTCACCGTTTATTGTTAGGAAAGTTTATATATATTTTATGTATTCCAAAATGTAACTTTCTCCAGCATTGTAACGATACGAAATGAAAACTGTAGTAACTTTTTTCCCCTTCCTATATACTAATTTATTATAATTATTTTCTCTTTATTTCCATTTAATTGTCTGATAATTAGTACTGAATGACTTTTATGTAAGTGCAATAATCGTACAAATATATCGTTTCAAGCTGTATAGTATTAAGGTATCATCACAACCAAAAAGTGTTATTTTACTTCAATTCGTATGAAAACTTTACTAGAAAAACGATTGTGTAAGTTATTGGAAATATTTTAATAAATTAACGTAATGATGTAATGAATAAATATTATATTATATTTTACACTGTTTATTTTATTTAAGTCTAAGATTGACTTGTCCGATATGATTTTCATAAGCTTTAGTTTAATTTCCATGTGGTGATTTAATGTGACCTGAATTATTTTTGACAAATGATACGGTTGCTTCTTTACATCATCCCAAATTACAGTGTATTTAAATCAATGAGGTTCATATTGAACAAGTTGTGAAAACATTTTTATTCAATATTATACGTTAAAGTGTATTTGGTTTTGGTAATTTTATTGTGTAAAAACCAAGGCTGGATATTAACGAGTTCAAAAGTTTAAGTTAAGTTACATGACGAGTTATTTTTTTTTTAAGTAACTCATAAGAGGCATGAGAGGCTAAAACTAAGACTTTAAAAGACTATACAATCGAAAAAAATGATTTTTTTTTACTGTGTAAATTGATTTGAGGGAAAAATTGATTTAAAGTATAAGTTATAAAAGTACATTTATATAAAAGTTATGAGTTTTTTCGGATGGTTGTATTTTTTCTATAGTATTAAAATTTGTTTCGGTGTAGTTTATAAAAATGACAAAAAATAAAAATATAAATAATAAAATAGCAAACATAAATAATATTACACTATATTATTTAAAGTTTAAACAAATATGTTACTATCTTTTTATATTTTGCAATTAATAGTAATTAAAATGACTAACTATCTAGATTACTATTGTTAAATTATTAAATTTCAAATGTATAGCGGCTTTCATAATATTAAAATATTATAATATTATAATATAAGACAGGTTATAAATACGTAATAAATTATTAATAAAAATATTAGAGGTACTCGTTTACTTGTAATACTTTCAGTATACAGGAAGTAATTTGAAATTAAAAAAACTAGAAAATAAATTCTAAATTTTAAATTCTCTACAGTTTAATGTATTTTTATACCTAGATGATGGCACTTTCACTATTGAATTGTGCTAAAAAAAACCGGTTGGGCTAAATTGATAATCAGATAAGTACAATACATAAGAGTAAAATGAGTAATGAAAGTAACTTCAAAATATAAAGAAGTTAACGAGTGATTTTTATTTGACAATACCTATTAATATTAAGATGAATATAACACTCAGTCTTTTTTAGCACAATTCAATAGTGAAGCGCCAATTGTGGACAAGATGATAGAAAATAGGCTGAGATGGTTTGGGCATGTAATGAGGCGAGAGGAAACGAATGCAGTAAGAGTGGTTATGAAGATGGACGTTGAAGGAAAAGAGGAAGAGGAAGACCAAAAAAGAGATGGTTGGAGACTTTGGAGAATGACATGAGGGCTGTCGGTGTATGCAGAGGAGATGTGATTGACCGAGTGAAGTGGAGGTGTAGGACAAAGGTGGCCGACCCCAAATAGTTGGGAGGAAGGCGAGGCAGAAGAAGAAGAAACATATTTTCAACTAATTAGATTATTTTTGTGACAGTTAATTTTGCGCATGCGCACAATAACATTTTTTTTTTAAACGGCATGGTCTATTTTTGACCACAGATTATTTTTTTTTGTATTTTTTAATGAATTTTAGTGGTGAAATTTATTTTCTAAGTAGAAAAATGGCCGAGTTATAGCAGTTTGAATTTATGTTATTTGCACGAGTACAACAAGTTACAAAATACGAAGTTAATAATAATAAATACATAAAAATAAAAATAAAAATACAAACATTGATTTATATTTATTCATAAAAGATAAAAAAGAAATATAAGAACTTTCATTTGATAAGAAATCAAGCAAAGAAAATTAAATTTATTGTTCAATCAAAGTTACTCGGATAACGGACAGCATGGGTTTCTTTGGCAAGACGTGTATTTTTTTGGCATTCCCAATATGTAAAAAGCATGTCAACTTTTTTTAAATTGTCCATAATGACTAATAGATAAGTATTTAATCTGGTTTAAAATCATAAAATTGATATTTTTTTATTTCTTATTAATTACTGGCACTTACTACAGAATAATATTGATTGTGAAAAATTTTTGAATTATAACCGGTACCTATACCCGGATAATATTATTTATATATTACAGTTATAATAAAATTATTGAGATAAGTTTAATAAAGGTAAACACAATAGGTAAACAGGTGTTTCATAAATTGGATTAGTAATTTTTATTTTTATTCTTACGTCTTTATTATTATTAATTACGTATTTTGTAATCTGTTATACCCGTGCAAAAATCATAAAACCAAATTGCTATAACTTGGCCATTTTTTAACTTAGAAAAGAAATTCAACCACTAAAATTCATTAAAAAATACAAAAAAAATAAATAATTTGTGGTCAAAAATAGGTCATGCCATTTAAAAAAAAAAGTTACTGTGCGGATGCAAAAAATTAACTGTCACAAAAATAGTCTAATTATTTGAAAATGTGTATGATAATGTTTATTAGCTAGTTAAAAAATCAGAATGGAAATATATGAAGCATGCACATAGATATTTAGTGATTTCACTCATCGTGATCAATTGAATTTTAGAAAAAGCGCCAATCATGCACAACTAAAGCTCATTCTGATTCGGAATATACCTAGTTTATCTCTGTACGTTTAGCCGTTGTCGTGAAATTACGCGGAGAAACATCCGGACAGACAAGATTCGAAGTTGAATAAAAATTAAAAAAATATCATGAAACATAACGTTTGACCATACATAAAATAATCGATTAAATTACATGGTGGGACAGTAAAACAGCAGATTTAAAAAATAGATTTTCTTATTTGAAATTAAGATAAGAATCTCATTTAATATTATTAGTTCAAAGGCAACATGCCATTTAGTAAACCTGGAACAATTGAGTGTTGAATAATGTACTTATGCAATAAAATGGTTTTACAAAAATAATGACAGTTACGTAGCCGTTCAGCGTTCATTTCGTCTTCATTTTAATCTTAAGGGAATTGGAAGCGGAAATGTTCGGTTTTTGTCTAACGTACGCGTATCATAGGATTATAGATGTATTTTATTTCCAACGTACCAATTAATTTAGTCAAGTGATAAAAATTATGAAATCATATGTGAATTTGTTGTCAAGTCTTCTTGAAATACTTCTCTATAAATTAAAATATGTCAACTTTTTAACTAAGTATAGTTTTTAGGATTTTAGAGGGATAATATCAAAAATGTGAAGAAGTCGATCTAAAGTAGACTTGATAAATTCACATCTGTTTTCATAATTCTTATCGCTTCAATATATCAATCGGAACGTTGGAAATAAAATACGTCTATAATCCTATGTTACGCGTACGTTAGACAAAGACAGAAAATTGCTGCTTCCAATCTCCATAAACGTCATGATTACCATCGACTAAGGCTGTTAAAATATGAATAACCAACTTTGAAGAAACAGGTTCAGCATTAAAAAAAAAATCTGCACGAAAAAAAGCCATTCGCACACCTGAAAACATCGCAGCTGTCAGGGCTGCTCTCATGAATAGCCCAAGACGATCTGTACGAAAACATGCATTATTGTTAAATGTATCCTGTAGAAGTATGTCTACGCCTTTTTGCACAGTGACCTAAACTTTTACACTTTTCACATGGCTCGAGAATAAATACTATTCAATACATTTTTGGAAATTACATTACATAAAAAAATTATGATATTCATTCGTCACCTCGATCACCTGATTTATCAGCATGTGACTTATTTTTTAGAGGATATTTAAAAAATTAAGTTTATGTATAGAAACCTATAAATATTGATAAACTAAAAAACAAAATAAAAGAAGAAATTGCCAGTACGCCTTTAGAAGTGACACACCGTGCAGTGGAAAATATACGAAGTAGGCGGAAGAGACAGCTCATCATCCTGAGGACATTATTTTTATAAAATAAATGGCAAGTTATATACTTCATTATAATAAACAATAATTAATTTTTATTAGGTATTTTTATTTTATAATTTATCTTTGAAAAACGGCCGTTTTACTGTTCCGCCCTGTATTTGCGCCGCGTGAAATAAATACCATACGTGTATTTTAGATAAGGCTCATCTAACCGTGTAATTTTATGGCATAGAAATTATAATTGTTATAGAAATGAGATTTACGATAATAACCGTATTTCTGTAAATCTCATTCCTATGGAATCATAAAATCACACTACCCGATAAGACGTATTTAAAATACACGCATATAATTTATTTCGTGTGGTGCAAATATTTCAAGCGATTGTGTTGTGTGTCGTCAAAAGTTATATTTCATAATAATTTTTTCGTTATTATTTCCTTTTTACTGAAAGTATTACGAGTACTTCTAAAATTATTATAGATTTATTAATTTTGTTGTAATAGATGAAAATATTCTGTAATAAATCAAATATTTGATCACCTAGAGTACACTCGAGAACTTAGTTAACGCTATCCGTCAGTCGTAACCGCGACTTCTGATAAGATATAAATTGTAAATAAGCATCGATCCATTGTTTTTGATGGGTAAAAAACACCATGCGAGGAACACAATCTTGATGAGTTGATAGAACGGCACTAGTACTAAGATGCACTTCAGTGGTTGCTCTAAAACCAAGATCGCGGTAAACACCATCCAATACATTAACCATTGAATGCTTTGTATGTTGGAAAATGTCCACAAAGGCCGCTGCGTATTCATTATTTTGTTCGTTTGGTAAGCCGGGTACACGAAGCTGATCACGTTGCTGAAAAATATCGTCCCAAATCCCAAAAGTATGTTCAACGATATGATACAGAATATAGCCAGCAACAATTTGAATCGACCGATTCCTGTTCTTTTCTCGATCCAGCTGAATAAAGTGTACCATGGCATGGTATCGTCGTTCAGAGCGTTGTCAATCACGTCAATCACCAGATTTATCTTACTTGTGTCCATGGTATAGATATCTGAATTTGTCTATCCTAAATCTAAAAAAAATATATAGAACTATGTATTAAAGCGTTAAAATTAATTTGTTTGTTTTCTTCTAAATTTCAACTAACGAGGATGTTTATATTGTCGTAATAGTGCTAATTTTAGTTGCTAAGTTACCATTTATTTTTACAAATGCAATATCGTTGCATACTATATGTATGACTCTATCTAGTAATGAAAAAATAATAAAATCGCGAGTATTGGTGTGTTTTGGCAAACATTTATTTTTGTTAATAAGATATTCACCTGCGCATCTGTTGTCTCAAGTAAAATCAGTACTTCAAACAAATATTAGCATATCACTACATTCCACCTTCGCAAAACGGTTATGCTTGGCATAAAGTCATAAGATATTCAGGCAATTTTGTGGCGTAGAATAGTAGCAAATAAGATTAATATTTTAATACTTAATATGATAAGTCTTAATAGCATTTGAAAAACAAGTCTAAGCGTCGGCCAATTCACCTAAAAATGATCAAGATTTCGTTTAAATTTTTTTCGGAAAATATCCAATTTATTTGACTTAAAAAATAGGTGATGCGTGAAACTTTATATGGGTTTTCATTATTTCAAAAGGTGTTGGAAAAAAAAAATTATTGTATACTCAATCCAACTCCATTACGTTGCTTATAGAATCTACAATCATGAATTAATTGTAATGCCTTGTTGCAGTTCAACGGGTTGAGTATGTATCTCATAATATTTTTAGCGCTTTAGAATTATTTTTGTGTTATGTACCTAATCAAAAATGTATTTTTATATGAAAAATTATATTATCCCTACTGCATAGCTATAATATGTAACATAGTTGTATATAATTACTCTTAAACTTTTTTACTGTTAAAATTATAATTATAGATTTTTTGGTAGGTACTAATTAATAATATAATATAATATAATTAGGCACTATTTTCCTTTTCCGCTGAAATCAAAACTTAACTAATCTTAATATTATATACTTCAATCCTAAATAGATAAACCAAGTTTATTATATAAACAATATATTTAAACATACATAGTTTTTATGGTATTAAAATAGTGTCGATTGGAACATATAATAACAATAAATATCAAATTATTCAATATTCATAAAAAAAAATGTATGCAAGCTATATTATAGTAAAAAAAATAGGTTCTTTAAAAAGTAAAAATGAAAAGAAAAAAAAAATGAAAAATGGAATAAAATTTTCTATCACCATGGAACATTCGTCCTTAACTGCCTTAGATACAAACATCATACTCGTATATACCTTATCATATGAAATCATATATTTGACGCTTTTACAATGTGTCGCAAAAACCAGGTGTGCTAAGCATGCATATGTGGATTACATTCATTTAGATGCATACCTTGGAGCAGATACTCTAAATACACAACTCATTACTCTGTACACAATAAAAAATGTATTTTCATTTCCTTTTGTGCTATTGTTTTTTAGACTCTGCAAGGAGTAATGAATGTATTGATTTTACAATACTTAATATGTGTGTGTTTTTCGCATCTTGTTGGTACTTTGAGTGTAAGAAGTAAAAATTCCCAGAAGTTTTCAAAATCGTCAGAAAAAAGTCAACAATTTTTTTATTTTTATCTTAAGTCGTGGTTTCAACATTTCAGAACACAATCAATTTTTGTATCAAAATTTGTATCTCGTCGACGCTTCGTTTTTGCCGTCTTGTTAATACATACAACAACATTCCAATAACGACGTACCATAAAAATATTATTTAAATCGCGTGTTATAAAATAATTTTTAATTTTGAAGTATCACTGAGACGATGGCCACTGTTTTCTTTATAGTAGTGTTTAAGGGCCTATTTTTATAAATGTTTAATATATTGGTTGCTGATATTAATGGTATTGATATACATTTTTATGTAATACATTAATACTTTTAGTTATTATGTAAAATTTTAATTTACGTTTCTACTTCCTAATATCACCGGCCAACTATTTGTTGTTTATTAAATGTGTGCGATGGTTAAGAGCATTTACGATCTACTGTAACCACTTGTCCTAAAGTAAGCAGTAAAAATGTGAGAATCTATTTTATTTTATTTCTATCTACCTTTTAGTATGAAAATTGAACAGTTTTTAAATGATAGTTTATACATAAAACTATCTATTAAAAGGTATTTGTATGTATACATATTTAATAAAATAGTATATATGCATTATAGTAAAAAAAAATCTTATCCTAATTTTACTGATTGGAAAAATATAACTATTATATTATATTAAATATTGATTTTAACGCTTACAACACAAATTAAAATATAGGCTAGTAGAAAGAAACTGAAGGACCTAGTGTTTTCAAAACATATTACTATTTGTATTCAGTAAACTAAATATTGTTTGAAGTGTAGATGTAATCAACACCAGCTGAAGTATTTTCACCTTGAACTTTTATTTTAATGAATTCATTAATAGTTAAAATATGTATGTATATTAATTTTTGATTCATCTAGGGATTTTTGTTCATTTACTGATGTAAAATTGATTATTTTATTCTAAAATAGTAAAATGTATTAATATATTGTCAAAATTAGGTAACATTAAGTCAACATTTTTTTCTGTTATTTCAAAGGGCATTATTTTTAAGTAAATGCAACATTTTTTATCTGAAAATGTAATAAATTTAATACATTTTTATACAAATTAAAAATTACTTTGATGTTTTAATGTTAATATATCTATTAATATGTGATACATAGTTATTAATAGAAATTTTTTTTAATTTTTTTTTTTTAAATGAGTACTAATTTTTTAGGAAAATTAAATTTTGATAGCAATTTTATTTTATTTTTCTTACGAGTATAACACTTACAAGTATGCAAGTTTTACAGAAATAGTTAATCTTGACAACTAAAATGATTTACAATGTTCAATCTTATGTATACGTATTAAAGACGCAGATTTTTCTGGCAGAGGAGGTAATGAAAATTAAATTATGAACATTTTCTTAAAAAAAAATAATTGTTCATCTAAAATAAATGTAAAGAATTTAAGCAACAAAGATAATACGGAAGAATCAGATACCTATTTTACCTTCCTATACGTATGAATATATATTACGTGAAAATGTATTATTCAGTAAACAGAAAAAATATTTATAAAAAAATTAATATAAAATTTTAAATTATTTTGTTTGTTATTTTCTGGTATGAACAATAAACTATAAAAATACAGCAATACTATTATAATTAATGAACTACTAGTACTTAGCATTGAATATTATTTTAATAATAAATAATATAATAATATTAATAAAACAGTTTCATTATTATATTCTAGCTTTTTTATTAACTTTGTCGTAGATTTCTGGAAATTTAGATTCACATTTAAGTTGCTGTCTCATTTTTTCGTACAAGCGATGATCAAACATTGTCTTGAATTCTTTTATATTCAAATATGTACCAACGTACATCATTTTAAAACTAAATTAAAAGCAAAATAATTGTTTCTTTATTTGATTTTTACTGTGAATTGTATTTTGAAGACAGACATTAACTTACCCTTTTAAATTAAGCGTAAATAATTCTAAATTCTTCACAATATTTGAATTGTAGTTGGGGACTTTAGGTTCGCCGTACAAACCAATGTCGATGTACATTTTACCAACCGCGGTGTGTGAATGCATCAAACCTTTTCCCGGACGTAGAACAGCAGGACACACCCAAATTGGATAGATCTAAATCAATAACAATTTTAATTTAAATTAAATGTAGGTGTATCATTACTAGTTTAATATTAGTAGTAATGATTACTATAATAATATTTAGCTATAGTTACATTAAGATTCTGGTGAAATGTTTCTATCGATAATTTAAAACTAGAAATAGGTACTATGAAGTCATCGATGAAATGATGTTTATCGTACAATTTCTTTATAGTATCGGTTTGTGTTAATTTCAATAAAGCCACTTTTGCTGGCATTAACCATCCCAGTAAATAACGAAAAACTGGATGGTTTCCGAACGGTATTATATCCTAAAAATGTACACATCCAAATTGATATTGAGTTTATGTTATTTACTACTACTACGATTACATTACTCGTATTTCCCAAAATAAAGATCTATTATGTCTAAAATAGTAATCTTTCAAAGGAATATATTCTTCGCCACATTTCCATACCATTAAAAACGATTGAACGTGTTTAAAAAACCATGGTTTGTAAAAGTAACCAATTCTATTTGCATATTTCTAAATAAAATTAATTAATTTTTAAATAAGTGTTACTATGTTCAATTTTAAATGTAATTTTACAAAATTTTCGTCGCCATCCGTCATTTTACCAGTCATCAAGACGCCTTCATCTTTGTTGTATAATATTAGTTCGACAAAATCATTATTTTCTAAATCATTAGTTTCCACCATAAGCCGGGATTGCATTTTTTGTAAATTACGAATTGGGCGATACTTGAGTTTTACGTATCTAAAAAGTTTTAAATTAGTCAAATAATTTTGAAAGTTTAATTATTATTTATCTGAATACTTTTTTGCCGGAATTATTTTAATGTCAACAGCTGTTAAAAATCCTAAAGTGCCATATGAATATGGTATTGATTCAAAAATGTCTGCGTTCTTAGTCTACGTAATAATGTTAATGAAATTAAATACACATATTTAAATAATAATACACACAAAATAATTAAATAACCTTTGAACATGTAATCAGTTTACCATCCGCAGTAATAAGTTCATAACGTGTACATGTTTCATGAAATAATCCATACTTAAAGGATGACGATTCCAACCCGATGCCCATAACAAGGCCACCTAGACATTGAAAATAAATAGGTATAATCTTTTAAATAGAAAGTTCAGTCATTTTTTTAAATATCTACTGATTGTTAAGTCTTCCATATCCAAAGCCACGGGTACTGTCCACCCAGATTCAATTAAGATTGGAATCAATTGGCCCATTGTAATGCCCGGTTCTACCCTCACAGTCTATAAATGAACGAAAAAAAATAATAAGTCAGAACAATTTGTTTATATAATTTGAAATTAGATTATTGTTATGTATTTAAATAATTTTATTTGTATTTCTGTTGTTGCTTACTTTAGTTTTACTATTGATTGCAATTATTCCATCCAAATGAACATTTATGTTGAACATTTTTTTTTTGTAAACCATGTCAGCTATAGTCATACTTCTCCAACTTGGTCTAGCTGTACACATCACTTGCTTGGGTGCATTTTTATTTCTCTGCCATATCTGTTGAGTCAAACTGATGGGGCCGTTTTGATTTTATAAGTCAATTTACTTTTGCTCACCTGGTATTGAATTTTTTTAAGGTTTTTTTCGTGGTTTAGTCCAGAATGTCGCGACCACAAGCTTCTTTCAAATATCGTCCATATTTTTCCCAGCACAGTACATGGCAAAAGGAAGAATACTACAAATACCCATCGGTAATTGACCAGTATGTATTCCAACAAAGATTCAGAATGCATATTATTCACAGTTGAAGAACGAATGGTAATTAATTGTTTGTAAAAGTGGAATGTACTTGTCAACGAATATTGATTTCTGAATTAAATGTAATATAGTTTACTAATATGCCGATAATTGAAATATCGAGACGTGACGTCGCTTGTCTTATCATCTCATAGATAAACGATTAACTATAATGCGTGTTTAAACTAATATAACATTTTACTGTGTTTGATTTATAAAAATATGAGTTAGGTGATAGATAATATTCTATATTTTATCAATATTAAACCAACAATTGATACTTGAAGCTACATTGGAATTTAATACTATGCGATTTGAACGATTTATAAAGAAGAATTTAATGTTTTTTGTAGAGTACTAAATATATTAAATGTTTATTAACATTTAACTGATGATAATTAATAAATAACCTTTAGTTGTAGAAATATAATGTATAATAGTAATATAAATAATGTTTATACATTTTTTGATTATTGTTAGCTTTTTAAAATTTCTGTTGAGGATAGAATTATAAATTTATAATTGTTATAGATGTTGTGTTCCAAACCATTAACAAAAACTCGATTATATGAAAATACGTTTTTGTTACATTATATCGGTAGGTATTATACCATTTTTTTATATTCGAAATAAATTATTCGCATTCACAAAACGGTTCCGAGTGAAGCTTTATTATTGCTTTTAAGTTCACGTAATATATTACATTTTAATTAATTATTAAAATAAATCACATCACTCAAAATTTTTGAAATCGTGTTGTGCTCTTTTTACTATATTTATCATTTTTTTAGTACATAAAAAAAATTAAGCTGTTACAAATATGAAATATTGTGGTTTACTTGAATTACCAATGTAATATAACAGATTTTCCTTTTTTACCGAATCACAATTTTTCCATAAAATGTACAAAAAATTGTAATTATTTACCGGTAGTGATGTGTTAATTCTCTCATCTTCAGACCAATTGGTTTGCAGCATTAGCCGAAGAGTGTCCGAGTGAAACGTAATTGTATGCAATTTTGGATGATTTGTCACCGAGTTTTTCGTTTTACCCGTCGATACCGTTCAATCGTTCGTTGTCGAAATCTGTAAATGTGTGTCACCCGAAAAAATACTTCATGCAGGTGGTTACTGTAGATACAATATATTAAAATTATATGAACTTATCGTAACGTGACGTGTTTGGCAATTTTTATTATATTTTTGTTTTTTATTTCACCAACCGTCGTTTCCTGTCCAATTGTATTGTAGTACCGCAAAATGGATGATAAAATATTATCGATCGAATCTACGTTTATCGGTTAGTTGTGTTCAAATCCTTTTAATTTAATTATTTTGAAACGGATACAAGTCAAACGGTTTAGTAGTGATAAGTGGTACTGATTCATAGCAGTCTTAAATAACTGAGCTAATGGCGTAAAATTTGATTTTTCGTTTAGTCAAAAAACTAGAATTGTTGTAATACGTAAAATGGTCATATTGCCAACGAACCTTTTTCTACAGCTTACATATTTTATATGTTAATTATAGAGTTGTACTTTGATTAGGGTTAAATAATATGACAAGATTATGATTACAACGATTACAAATGATACTAATTGATTTCCTTTGGAAGATTAATATTAGGACGTAAGTAAAAATTCGATTAATATTTTCCTTGAACAATAATATTACATATAACAATAATACATATATATAAAAAAAAAAAGATTAATTAAATGTGTTGTATATGTACTTGGTATGTAATACATGTTTATTATTATTAATATAATTATTATAATTCGATAAGAAAACAGTTTCTGTGTTTACACAATTTCAAATATACTTATTATACATTATTGTAAATGTTTATGCATTAACTTTTCTAGTGCGAATCAATAACGGTTTGCTGCAAATTTAAGTATGTTAAGTATTAAGATGTATTAAGTTACTAAGTGAGTAAAAACAAAACTATTCAACATGTTTTTCTGATAAGTTTATATATTTTCATTTTTTTTTCAACTCAGATTTTAGATGACCGATACAAATGTAATTTTAAGTATTTGATATTTTACTTTTCTTCTCATTAATTTTTAAAATATTCAAAATATTATTAAATTTAACTACAATTTTTAGGAGTTTTGTGTACCTATTTCTTTTTCATTTAAATTAAAGATTAACGAAAAATTATAATTTTTTTTTATATATACAATAAATTTATTACTGAACAATTTTCAATATTATTTTGATCCATTTTACGAATGTTTATTTTTTTTTTTTATATGAGAATGAATTAACGGTTACATGCTAAAATTATTTAAATCTAAGTGGTCACATTAAGTTGTTCACATTGAAATGTTTCGGTACATAATGTGTGAAGTAAAATGAATGTATCCGCATTATTATTATTATTATTTTTATTATAAGTTATATAGTTTCATTTATCTAAAATCAGAATCAAAAACACCAAATCGAAAATTTTCCTAATAAGCTTTATTGTGATCTTGAAAAAATGAAGGGAAACTTCTTATAACACATTTGACATTTAAAGATGAATAATGGTTTTAAGTTATCGATTAAAGTATAGTTTTGTGTTAAAATAATCAGTTTAACGAGATTAATTATACAGTCAACTTTTGTCTGAACAATGAGTGGCATAAGGATAGTTGTTAAAAAAATAAAAATTAAAACAATAAAAGCCAAAATCTGACCTTACACACAATTATAAAAGAAATAAAGATTTTAACTTTTCTAAAAAAATATTAAAATCCTTTATTATCTAGTGGAGGCTTATGGTGTACGATTGTGTAAGTGCACATTGAAAATTTTATTTTAATATATTAAAATTTTTAACAATTAATTGAAAACGATATATATTAAAACAAATATTACAAACTTGAGTATGTTTATAACTAAATTACATTTTTCTTATAATTTGTTTTTTATTAAAGTTAAAATTAATTGAAATAATAGTTTTAAATGCAATTTATAAAACATTTATTATTATTATTATTTTTTGGCTTTTTTCTGACATGTACCTACTTTTTAATTACATTTTTTACCCTGACTTTTGATTGATTAAATACTTTTTGAAAAATTCTAAGAAAAAAATGATAAATATAGTTAGTATTCTACAACGTAGTATAATTGATGAATGAGGGATATTACAGTAAGTGTACGTATACAAACACACACCTACTCGTATATTTTATTAAACTTAAAATATTAAATAACCTGATTTTTAAACATTTTGAATCATTACAATTTTTAAAATTTCATTGTTTGGTATATTAAAGATAAAATTATAGAAAATAGACGACTATAATATTTAATCATAATACGATAATATTTAATATAAATAACTATCAACATTTTAAAAATAAAAATGTTACCTATATAATTTTTTGATGTATGCTGTGATGTCATATTTTTTTATATTCATATAACACAGAAACAAAAATAAACAATATTTTAACACTTCAGAAAAACATCGAATTAATTCAAACGGGATTGAATGGTGAATTCTATAGTTCAATATTTTATTGAAATATTAATTTAATAAATAATTTAATTTTAATTTGTGTCGAATTGAATCGCATAATTTATCATGAAATACATTAAAGGCTCAATTAACAAAGTTAAAAATTGTGTGGTATAAAATCATCATAGTATAAGTGAAAACTGATTTTTGATTGTACATTTTTGAACAATGTATAATTAATAATTGTTTTTTCAGTGCACATTCAAAACACACGCGTACACAACCTATATATATATATATATATATATATATATATTATTAACGTATTATGACATTTAGATAATGTGTAATCCGTACCATACCGTTGACTCGTGGTATAATCAATCAGGAATGTGATTAATTATTTTGATGGCGTAATCAAAGTCGCTAAATAATTTTAGGAATGTAAACATGCGCATAATTTAAACGGGTAAGCCCGAGACGTGAAGCAGTACGCTGCGAGATCATGTTGACCGTAGATCATTGGGTAAGTCGCGACACGTTCAAGCAATGGTACGTGTTATGAAAACGACTACGGCTCGTGTACCAGTTGCGTCGCGGCAAACTATTTTTAATTATAAGCACGAAAACTGGTATAAAATCACAGATGTAACTTTTCGACACCGAGTAAATGTAACAAACCTCAACCACCGACATCGTTTACCGAAGTGCGCGTGTGCTCGACCACACATGTGCGAATTTGTGTGTGTGTGTGTGTGTGTGTGTGCTTATACGGAAGAGCAACGCTGTAACGGCAAAACAATAACAAAAGTGATAATAAATAATGAATGCGCATCATTAAACATCTGATTAAACACGTCGGTGATGGTTCGACTATGGGGGTGAGAGTAGAGGGGGTGGGGGTGGGGACACGTGAAAAATTGTGACCGGGATATTGGAATGCGGTTAGATGGTGGTGGTGAGCAGGAGTTTGCGTTGACAAATTTGTTTTCCGCGTCTAATGACAAAATTACACTACTGGCGGGGCAGCGTCCGTGGAACGATAGCGTCAGGTACGGAGCGACGTCGGCACCACGATGATGACCGTAACGCGGTGTCCCCTGAACGGTGGCGATACGATCGGCGGGGTTCCGGTGCGTGCGGTGATTGTTTACGGGCGCGCAACGTCTGTTGCAACTGTCGGTGACCACACTTCCTTCGATCGGTGTGGCGGGGAGGGAACGCGGGAGGGCCATCGCGACAATTCGATTGAAAGGCGCTAGAGCCGCACAACGGTTCGGAAAACAAATCAATTGATTGGTGATCGAAAAAGTTTTGTTTCTCGGCTTTACTCGGATGGGCAATAACAAGTATTGTACCGGCGACGATTTTGATTTCATAGTATCATTTTCATTTCGACAAATCTTTTCGAATTGCCTCTCGCGCTGCTGTATAATGACGCAGCGTAACGTGTTAGACGTTCTCCGGGTTCAAAAAGCTAACAAATGAAGATTGTTCAATTCAACTCGTGTTTACGACGTACGATTTTCGTGAAAAGTTTTTGATGACTAATTGACACCATGAAAGTATTGAAATTATATATACCGTATGATTGCTACAGCCGATTACTTCACTGAATGTTAGGATGATGACGGAACGGCCGCGCACAAGAATTTTAGATGTGGTTAATCTACCAGTGAACATGAACAATACGACACGTTTTTAAAATCGTCAATAAAACATAGAATTGACGACTTGCACTCAGAATTCAATAGGCACATAAGCCAAAATGTTGAGTTTTCTCTTAGGTTCTCAAAGGTTTAGCACTAAACATAGTTAGTCTTGTTAGACAAATAACATTGTTAGTATAAACTTCTAAGGTATCCGAATAACTCTAGATATAGAGAAGATAAATATTTATTTGGTTATATACACTCCATTCAAAAAAATTATACTAAATTGTTTTTATGGTGGTCCTTAGATTTGAATATGTAGTTATGTTTGGTAAGAGCAAATAGTGTACGTGTTGTTTTAAGAATATTTTCAATTTATTAACGCATTTTAATGATTAAATAGATTTATAGTTGATCAATATGTAAATTAATAATTTTCAATTACTGATACATTTTACTGTTACTTAGTTCAAATATTCAGAATGATATTTAAAAAAAATGGTAGGTTGTAATACAAAATCAGTTTTATTGTAATTTTGTATTGTTGACTTTTATAATTTTTATATTCTTAGTCGTTTTGTTATTGCGAACATTAAAATTGTCAATATAATAATTTCTGATCGGGTGTTTAATCAACTAATTTTATAAATAATGTTTTATAATATTTTTTTATGAACCAGTTCAAATAATATTTTTCAGATAAGATTTTTTTTTTTTTACTAAAATCATTAATGTGCATTACTTGAGTAGTCATTAAAGACGAACACATATCAGTAGGTCGATGATAGCCGTTATAATACAATAGATACGAGCATGCTTCAGAAATGTATCGTGCAATATATTTTAGAAGTTTACAATTCACGTCTATAACTGTGCCAATAATAATCGTGTTCAAATTGCAGACCAAATCAGTTGGACGAATAACGTATGAACACTATTTTTCCGCGGGCACCGATGTAATTAAATATTCGATGGGCGATTCGGACAACAAAGTCTAAAATCGGCGAGGATAGCGTACCATAAATGTCTGTGCCGTTTTCATTGTAAATTCTAAGACCCACGGTGGTCAGCAGTTGTCGACGGGCGGTAGGGTTAGTCGGGAACTTGTCAACGAGTCCATAAACGCGGTGCACCGCGACGCCGTCGTCCGATAGCACGTCAACTTGCCGCGCGCTAATCGATTCGGCGATCTTCAGCGGGGGCGGCGGTAGTGATGGCGGTCGACTCGCGGCCTGACCGCACTGGACGTCGCAAATTGTTCCGCCATCGGACGTGGATTATATAATAATATGCCGTGTCAATGGTCACCCGACGATTATTGAACGCGTCGCCGTACGCCGTTATCATAACAACCGTGATGAATTTCGACCGAGCAACCACGACTACGATGATACCAGAAACCCAATGTAATACGTGGGACGTGGCTGTCCAACGAGTGTGTGTGAATGAGAAATAAACGTTTTTATCGTTACATCCAATTCGTTTTGTGACCAAGATGTTTAAACACAACTTCGTTAGGTAATCGAAACATTGTTTTCTATGAGCTTGCTAGTTGTTGTAAAAGTCAAACACAGTGCCCGTTTGTTTCATAGCACTCCGGGAATTAATGCACAACATGCTATTCGTTTCGTTTCCGAGTTTGATGTTTAATTTATTTTACCGTTTGAGTACCATCACAAGGGTGGACTTCTCATCCTGATGTTAATCATTTGTATATTTAGTGCGCAACAACATTAAATCCTTACGATCCATTTCATATTCCGTGTTTTTGTCTATAATTAAGAAGAAAAAAAAAAAAAAAGGAGAAGAAGAATTTATAGTGCCAAAGACGCGTGTATAATAAACCAGACAGCTTAGCGAAACGTGGATCTAACATTTTTGTGTGCTTGTCTGCGGTCGTGCTATTAAACGAGAAGTAAACTCTTCTCGTCGACGACGCCTTTGTGGAGCCGTTTCACTATACACACTACATATCGCGTACCGCTTTCACGCTTTATTCCGTTTTCTTATTTTTCTTACTGTCAACACGCACGCATACATAAAACTAGAAGACGTCGTTCACGCGTTCTTTTACACAGATGCTGCTGTGCTCTGTTCAAAGAAAAATATTATTTATCTATTACGTACACATATGTGCAGAGATTTTTTATGTATGAAAACTGATCAAATGTTTTTCACGACGTTTCGACGACGTGTATAGTGTTTGTCAAATAAGTCAATAACGTGTAACATTTTGCATAACAAGCCAATATCAGTTAACTGCATTTTATATAAATATGAACGAAAAAAAAAATCAAATATAAATGTTTAAATTAAGTTTGTTCGGTAAATCAATATATTTTTAGAGTAGGTCACAAATTTTAATCTTATGGCTACAGGAAAATAAAAATCCTCAGTGAAGGGTGCGGGGAGAACGGTTTTGGCTTAGCAAAAATATTTTCATTTATTAAGTACTTCCGATTACAATTTCTGTAAGTAATTGACATTTAATGTTTATAATTTGTTTTTTTGTTATTGGTTTTTTTCTTTTATTTCGGTTTTTGAATGTAAGGCACCTATTAAATGCCGTTTATAAAAAAAAACAGCGATTTCAGACTTTCAGTAGAATTGAAATATTTTTATAAATTGAGCATAGGATGGTTTACAGATGTTTTTTATTATAATTTCCGGTTTTTAATATTCTTACGACCGCTTCTGAGTTTATGTTATTAGGACGTTTTATTAAAATCATCCGGTAGTAATACTTTCATATTAAGATTTTGATAAAATTGTTATTATTATTATAATTAATATTGTTCTCGTAATTATTGATTGTAGCAAAGTCAATATAAAAATACTTTACACAATGTGCACATAAAAATAAATTAGCACATGTTATATAAAGTTGAAGAAAATAATGTTTTATGTAAAATACATACCTAAATAATTATAAGAACGTGACGTATAAAATTTAAAGTTTTTAACTAAATGTTAATAATGCAATTTTCTGAGAGGCAATCGTGTAAAATGTGTTATCGTTATTATTAAAATACGGTGTTATAAAATGTGTTGTATTATAGAATGATATGCTATTCTATGTATTTTATGTGTTGTGTCGATAGTAGTTGTTTACTTGAATTTCTTAGTAGACTTGAAAAATGTACAAACATTTATTTCATTGAATATTAAAAATCTTTGATAATACTCGAATTGCTCCTGATATATACGTATTAATATTGATCATGTTGAATTGAATTATCAATGATAGTGTTTGTGTTTCCGAATATGTATATATTATAAAATATTAATATACTAATAATTGGAGCGATGTATGCTTATTTTTTTAATAACTACATAGAATTTTGAAAAATTATTAATTTTTTTTTATGTTTTAGATAGAGTTTTAAAGTCTTCATTTATTTATTAGAAAGCGTATTTGATTTAATTATTTGGTTACTATGTTTAATTTAGGTACTAATTGAAATGATAGTAAATTATATAATACATATGTGAATATGTTACAAAATAAATGTTTCTTAATAAACTGTAAACACTATATAGGTGTAGTACTCGTATATAACATTTTGGGGGTTTGAGTAGGTTAAAAAAATAATTTAATTATCTTTTTTTGGTTTTTTTTTCGTTGAATATGCAGGGAATAATATAATTAAATTGATTTTTTTCTTACAAACAATAATTTTATTTTTTTTTAACGTCATCGGATATGACGAAAAGTTGTTATTTCTAAATAAAAAAAAATACAGAAAAGATTTACTATATTAATTAAATAAGAAAAATTGTGTTAAAGTCGAAAAAATAATTTTAAGGAAGTTTATTATTCGGATGCATTATTAATATAGCATTTTAGAATAAATACCTGTCAGGAAAATTTTTATCATAAATGTTTAAGCATTTTTATGTTACAAAATGTAATTACTATTATTTACATAAATATAATTTCTGAAAAAGTGGTAATGAAATAAACAAACAATTTTGTCTACTCATTCTGTAGTACAACATGTATGGTATGTTTTAACACATTTCAGTAATAAATTTACTTAAGACTTGTATTGTTTTGAACTACAGCTTGTGATAATATAATGTTAAATCGTTTTAGTCTATTCACTTCAGAACAATTGGATAATTTATAAAAGCATATGATCATGATAAGAACCATCTATAACTGCAACAAATAGTTCATAGTTATTTAGTCGAATTGTTTTAGTACATTTTGTGTATCATTGTAAACATTTTGAACTTAAATTTTTATGCACGCAATTTAATTTTACTTCATTGTCTAAAATTACAATAATACTAGTACAGTTGCGTCGTTGGTGTATAAACAAAAAAATCAACCTTAATAATTTATACTACACTCGAAGTATTAAAATATTCGATTTTTACTATATTAAAACTATTATTACATATTACACTTGTACGAGTGTCATACCCTATTTTGTTTGCATATTTTTAATATATAATCTCTGCTCTGTTTACCGCTTTTATAATTATGATTCTCGTTATAATTAAACTGGTTTATATGTTTTTCTTTTTCCCTATGTGCATAAATCAGCATCGAAGTCAGTATTCTCATGAAATATGATACGTTATCAAATAAAATTCATAGCGCATATAATGTTGTGTTCCTAACAGTTATTGTATCACGAGCGATGTGCCACCGCAGATATTACCATAACAGTGGAAGAAAGTATCGGTTCCACTTCACTGCAGTTCTTGACGAGTGTTAGATTACTCATTAGTCATTTCACTGTTGTTGGCAAACGAAATCTGACGCTCATCTCGACGCCTGCGTATATTTCTCTGCGATAGGGTGTGTCGACGAGTCTATGTGTCCAGAAGGGGGGCAGGGGTTTAACTGCATCAATTATTATTATTGTCTTCGATTTTCGTGCGAGCTCGTCGTCTACACAGCGGCGCCATTTCAATTAATTTTAAAGACTCGTAGTGTTTAAAGGGTAGGACGATCGCTCATTTGCGGGGGTGTTTTCAAAAGTGTTTCGCGTGACTACACAGGAAAAAGCCTAACGACTTCTGTCGATTTGTATAAAAAATCAAATAGAAGTTCAATGAAAATAGCTGTTCGAGACGAATACAGTTATGGAAAATAGACGTACACTAAACGAAATTAAAATGTCACTATAGTCACGAGAAACTATATATAATATTATCTTTCTTATAGTTGTTGTATGTGATTGTTGATATGATATAATTCCGATCCTTTTTAAACTCAACTATTTTTTTCTTATCATTGAGGTTTTTACTCACCGAATTACTTTATTGTTATACATTTTACGCCAGAAAGATTAATGTCAATGTTATTTATGAACAACCGAGATGAGGAGGGATAAAATAGTTCAAATAGTAGTTGGTAATTATAAAATCTTATAAAAATATCTGCATAAGAATACGATTATGTTCTGAGAAAATGGAAATAAATATATGTGCGTAAATGAACATTTTACCCCTCTGCAAATAGCTCTCCTGCTCTTCGTTTGAGTACACGTACTGTGACTTGGCTCAAATTAAGTCATCTGTAGCTCCTATGTTTTGTGATGTGATAGTTAAGATTTATCAACGGCTAGTAAATAGGGCGTGCGCAAAATGGGACTAATATATCTGTGTTGCTAACACCTGTAGTGGTTTAGACGGATAATACATTGCAGTGTAGCATATGTGACATAACATATCGTGTCGGTATTAAGTAAGGTTAGGTGTCGGATATCATCCTTTTATTTATACAGTTATATCTTTATAGACTTTTAAGACTTGTACGTTTACAAAATAGGTATTATTATCATGATTTGTGTTCCTCGTTGCCTATAATATTGGTCTAGTCGTGTATAGATATTTGATATGCATTTTGCACCGATTTATTGTTATTACGACTGTTAAATTTAACGCACAACGATAAAAGCAGAACTAAAATATAAATTTATTTTTGGGATTGGGTTAATTATTTTATAATAAATAAAATATAAATCATATGGGTTCATATATATTATAGAATGTATAATAATACCCAAGGCAGTAAATGATAGTTTCAAAAAAAATTAATTAATAGGTGGAGAAAGATTTTAATACTGGAGACCAGTGGCCCGCTGAAAAGAGGGTAAATTAATTTGTTTCATACAATGTATGAAATAGAGATCAGTAACGGTTTTTACCGTGTACATGTATGCATACTGTTATTTTTAAATCACATCGAGTTATTTGTTTACATAGAATAAGTGCATAATTCCATATTATATCAGAAGTACAAAGTAAATTTCCTAACTATACATTTATAATTTAATTATACACCAATGTTGTACCCAGTGATGTTACCTATCGCCAGTAACATGTAAATTAACCGTGGGCTATTTTGGAATACTTTTAGAGAATTTGGTTTATGGTAAAGTAAAAAATGAATTCAAGACGGTGGCTAACAATGTGTTAAATTAGTACCTACACGATACGTTTTGATTTAATGACTTTATTGTTAATATTTATAAAATAAAAGATATCTGTCATATAATACATTCGGTTAAGTATATAAATTATAATTTGTTATAGAATGTTTATTAAATATTTTTGGTATTTGGTCATAAAACGGATACTGAATATGGTTCTTAAAATAGTAGAAGTGTGAATTGTTAGAACTTTTTAACTAAAAATTCAGTCGTCATCATTTTGGCGTTTAAACCATTTAAATCTTGATTATTCTAACTTATTAAAATAGGAAAATAGTTTGATATGTACATTATGTATGATAACAATTTTTTTTTTTTTACTGTGACTGATGTTGTCTAAGTAAATCTTTATAATAATTTAATAGGCTTAACAATTTATTATAAAAAATATTTATAAGACTTTTACTTCCATAAGTTCTTGTATAATTTGTAAAATCTAAAAGAAAATCTACAAGGCAAATATATTTTTAAACCAATTTTGTAAATTCAATATTTTTGAATTCAAAATATAAATTTGTTTTTTTTTTAGAAGAGTTTGGTTTAATTATTTTAATATCGAAAACTGTTATAAAAAATGGGAAAATTATATTTATAAATCACTTAGAGAAGTTAGTGATGACCGGTTGTTATGAAATGTATATAACATGTAAGAGCTCGGATTTATAGGGTGGAAGCGACGCATAGTGGTCTGAAACGTTATTTTAGACGCTCAAAAGTCCTTTTTTAAAATGTGTTTAAAAAAAAAAATGTCAAAAATCCATAGTCATATTTTTTTTAACTCAAATATAAAATTTCACAGTCATACATTTATTTTTCCGTGCAAAGTGTACGTCTTGAACGTTTTAGATTCTGAACGGAGTGAAGAATGTATTGATTTTACAATGATGTGTGTTTTTTTTTTTTTTTTTTTTTTTGTGACTGTTGACACGTTTTGGGGCAGTAAAAATGCTTCGATTGCCTTATGTAGCAACTTTTCTGAAAGGAAAGTGAATCTATTTGGTACTTTGGGGGGTCAAAAGTTAAAAATTTCCATTATTTTTTAAATGCGACGGGAAAAACCATAAAAAAATTTGGGAAAAACGGGAGTTTTTACGCAAAACCAGTTTTCGACATAATCAAATTTTTTATTTTGCTATAACTCAAAAACTAATCGATGTAAATACTTGAAATTTTCACCAAATGTTTAGATTAGCGTTCTCTATACACCATTAAATTTTCAAAGTATTTTGACTTTTATGAAGCTATTTATAGACAATTGAAATTTTCAATTTTTTTAAGTATTTTTTTTTTAAATAACGATAAAATTTTTTTGGCTGCCTAGAAAATCTTGAAAATTTAATACAAGGTTTCTTATAAGTTGTTCCTTAACTGATAAAAAAAAATCTAAAATCGTAAGTCACAATTTTTTTTTATAAGTGCTCAAAGTTCCAATTTATACGAAATATGTAAAAATCACGATAATTTGCAAGTTATTTTGTAGATAAAAATTCATAAAATTTTTTCTGTTCATACTTAAGGTTCAAAATTTTAACACGAGGTTATCTATAAGCTACTCTTCAAAAATCTTTAAAAAAATTTCTACCGGAATTAGAGGAAAAAATTTTATGACTGTTTGAAATTTAAATATTTACGAAATTGCATAAAATAGCGATTTATTCTCAAACGATTTTAAATATTTTTTATAATTCAAAAAGTATAAGTCGCAGATTTTTGAAATTTCTACCAGCTGTTAAGATTGGTATTTCCTTTATGTCATATTTTTTTCAAAATATTATATTGATTTTTAAGCCACTTATAGGCATTTAAAATATTCGATTTTTTTACATTTTTTTTTTTATAATCGGTGATAAAAAAAAATTGGCTCGTACAAAATACTCGAAAATTTAATCGAAGATTCCACAGAAGTAGTTCTTAATGTCATTCAAAAATTATTAAAATCCATAGGCACAATTTTTTTTTATAAGCGTTTGAACATCGAATATTGACATAAAATTACATGTAAAATATAATATAATGTAGAATGTTCTAGACTGACAAATGATATCGCTGTATGCAACTGCCAACCCATCCTAATTGAAAAATATATTTATCGTTTCAAAATAAAATATACTTTTTACAATGTTTATAAATAACAATGTATTATATCCTAGACAAACATATGAACTCCGTTCAGAATCGTTATTCGTATACAATGATATCTATCATTGCATTCAAATTTAACAAATCCATTATAATAATGACCTATCCTATAAGCGAGGTGCACTCCACCCCTAACTGTACAGCAGAGCGAGGCCCATCCGGTTCTTTTTTTTCGTTATTTTTAATGAAACTTGATATTTTATTTATCAGTGAAATATAATTTTTTTTTTTTTTAAATTTAGTTTTTATTTTAATTACTTTAGGTGTATTAATGATAGTAGACGACAAAAAATATTTATTTAAATTTTTTTTATTGACTATTCGAAGTTATTTAAAAATATTTAAAAATTTCGAAATTTTTTTTTTAGCGTAAAAATAAAATTTACTCAAAGTAATTTTTTTGCGTCCAGGGCGAATTATTGAGTACAGAAATTATTTTCGTAAGGTTTATCGCAATATTCGTAATAAAATTTGAATTGTGTAGGAAATGTTAACTTTAGTATTTAAATTGTGTAATATTATGTCATAAACAGATAAGATTAATTTTACGATGATCAATTATATCACATTGATAATAATTATTTAAACTTGTCGTTAGTGCGTAGCCTGCAGGTGTGTAAATGTACAGTTGAAACGACATATTTGTATTTAATATAATATACTTTTAACGCTATAGAGTTTATTCTCATCAGAATATTATATACTTGTATCATCTTTAAACTTTTTGGTCTAGTGAAATAGTATTTATTATATCATTCAGTTTATACAATAAATATTTCAATTATAGTTGTAAAAGGTACCTTAACCATCATTATGGGTAGCCAATTTGAAGGTAAAAAAAATTTAAATATATTTTTAATATTTTTCGGTGAATATAATTACGCTCAATCGGTTATTATTGCGTATATACAGTTGATCTTGTAACTAACAATAAGCGTCAAAAATGTATTTTAAATCGTGAACTGTATGAAGTTGTCCGTAATAAATGTTCCATGCAATCCGTGAAAACTGTCAGTACAAGATAATTATTTTTTGTTTTTATCCAAGATAAATTCAGTGGTTTGAAGTGAAACAATGTTTATACTAAAGCAATAGAAAGTGCAATTATACATTTTTCTTTAGCATTATCTAAAAAATGGGTAAAAGCATGCCGGATTATAATTAGTTTAATAAAATGTATACCGAATGGCTTGATTTTCACTTAAAAATACCCAAGCACAGTAATAATATGTATTCAACATCGTTAAATATTGGTAGACCTATTAAAAATTTTAATGAATGTGCAGATAGTTTTAAAGACTGAAAAATAATACGTCAATAGCTATTTCTACCATGACAACTCCTGAAATACATTATGCTTCGCAAAATAAATTTTCAATAGCTGGGAAACGAAATATTTTCCAACTTTTTAAATAGGTTACATCATCTGATAATGCTATAGATTTTTTAAAGTCTTACGCCAAATTAGGAACTTTAAAAATTATACCACTTACGGCTGAAGAAGCCCAAGAAGCCAGAAATAAGGATTACAAACAAATAAGGCAATACCATACAAGAAAAAATAGTAGATAAATACCTACAAAGATTTGTTAACATGTTACTCATCTCATCAGTTCCATACATATCGTCCATAAGAGAACTACCGAACAAATGTCAACTCACATTCAGTGATGTTTTACAACACCTATTTATGTTTCCAGAATACTGAGATAAAAGTACAAAAATATTAAATTCGTCGTTTTCAGAAATGGAAATAATAAACGAAAATGTATAATCATATAATAAAAAGTATTATTGTTTTCTTTTTTTAAAATTTCGAAAATTAATTTTATAGATATGTGACATAGATTTGCTTATTTAATAATCACTATTTAGTAATTTAAAATTATAAATGTACAATATATATATATATATATATATATATATATATATATATAATACAGGTATATAGGTAAACACAACTATATATATATATATAGAAATATTATATACATATCCATGTTTCAGGTAAACAAAAAATAAGGAATAAAATTCATGTTTTATTACGAAAATTGCGATAAGCCTTACGAAAATAATTTCTGTATGCAATAATTCGCCTTGGACGGAAAAAAAAATTACTTTTCCAAAATCCTGGGAACTTTTTTTATTTTATGTACACATCAGATTTTGGGTAAAATTGAGTAATTTTTATTTATACGCTAAAAAAAAAAATCTCAAAATTTCAAATATTTTTAAATAACTTCGAATTGTCAAAAAAAATTTAAATAAATATTTTTTTGTCCGTCTACTATCATTAATACACCTAAAGTAATTAAAATAAAAACTTAATTAAAAAAAAAAAAATAATATATTTCAATGATAAATAAACTATCAAGTTTCATTAAAAATAACAAAAAAAAGAACCGGATGGGCCTCGCTCTGCTGTACAGTTAGGGGTGGAGTGCACCTCGCTTATAGGATAGGTCATTATTATAATGGATTTGTTAAATTTGAATGCAATGATAGATATCATTGTATACGAATAACGATTCTGAACGGAGTTCATATGTTAGTCTAGAATATAATACAATGTTATTTATAAATATTATATAAGTATATTTTATTTTTAAACGAAAAATTTAGAAAAACCGAAAATTTAAATTGTCTATAAATAAGTCAAAATATGTCAAAATACTTTGAAATTTTAACCATGTATAGAAAACGTCAATATAAAGATTTAATGATAATTTCAAGTTGTTGCGGTTTTTCGTTTTTGAGTTAGGGCATTTTAAAAAAACCGATATCATTTGTCAGTCTAGAACATTCTACATTATATTATATTTTACATGTAATTTTATGTCAATATTCGATGTTCAAACGCTTATAAAAAAAAATTGTGCCTATGGATTTTAATAATTTTTGAATGACATTAAGAACTACTTCTGTGGAATCTTCGATTAAATTTTCGAGTATTTTGTACGAGCCAATTTTTTTTTATCACCGATTATAAAAAAAAAATGTAAAAAAATCGAATATTTTAAATGCCTATAAGTGACTTAAAAATCAATATAATATTTTGAAAAAAATATGACATAAAGGAAATACCAATCTTAACAGCTGGTAGAAATTTCAAAAATCTGCGACTTATACTTTTTGAATTATAAAAAATATTTAAAATCGTTTGAGAATAAATCGCTATTTTATGCAATTTCGTAAATATTTAAATTTCAAACAGTCATAAAATTTTTTCCTCTAATTCCGGTAGAAATTTTTTTAAAGATTTTTGAAGAGTAGCTTATAGATAACCTAGTGTTAAAATTTTGAACCTTAAGTATGAACAAAAAAAATTTTATGAATTTTTATCTACAAAATAACTTGCAAATTATCGTGATTTTTACACATTTTATACAAATTTGAGAATTAAGGGCTTATAAAAAAAAATTGAGTGAACCGATCACCGATATTTTTTAGTTACGATAAGTTTAACTTATTATAAACCTAGTATAAAATTTTCAAGAGTTTTCGCTCAATCAATTAAATTTTATAGATGTTTAAAAACAAAAATTTAACAAAAATCGAAAATTTAAATTGTCTATAAATATGTCAAAATACTTTGAAATCTTAACCATGTATAGAGAACGTCAATATAAAGATTTGGTGAAAATTTCTAGTTGTTGCGGTTTTTCATTTTTGAGTTAGAGCATTTTAAAAAAAACCGATATCTTTGTCAGTCTAGAATATTATACAGTATATTATATTTTACATGTAATTTTTTGTCAATATTCGCTGTTCAAACGCTTATAAAAAAAAATTGTGCCTATGGATTTTAATAATTTTTGAATGACTTTAAGAACTACTTCTGTGGAATCTTCTATTAAATTTTCAAGTATTTTGTACGAGCCAAATTTTTTTTATCACCGATTATAAAAAAAAAATGTAAAAAAATCGAATATTTTAAATGCCTATAAGTGACTTAAAAATCAATATAATATTTTGAAAAAAATATGACATAAAGGAAATACCAATCTTAACAGCTGGTAGAAATTTCAAAAATCTGCGACTTATACTTTTTGAATTATAAAAAATATTTAAAATCGTTTGAGAATAAATCGCTATTTTATGCAATTTCGTAAATATTTAAATTTCAAACAGTCATAAAATTTTTTCCTCTAATTCCGGTAGAAATTTTTTTAAAGATTTTTGAAGAGTAGCTTATACATAACCTCGTGTTAAAATTTTGAACCTTAAGTATGAACAGAAAAAATTTTATGAATTTTTATCTACAAAATAACTTGCAAATTATCGTGATTTTTACATATTTCGTATAAATTGGAACTTTGAGCACTTATAAAAAAAAATTGTGACTTACGATTTTAGATTTTTTTTTATCAGTTAAGGAACAACTTATAAGAAACCTTGTATTAAATTTCAAGATTTTCTAGACAGCCAAAAAAATTTTATCGTTATTTAAAAAAAAAATACTTAAAAATATTGAAAATTTCAATTGTCTATAAATAGCTTCATAAAAGTCAAAATACTTTGAAAATTTAATGGTGTATAGAGAACGCTAATCTAAACATTTGGTGAAAATTTCAAGTATTTACATAGATTAGTTTTTGAGTTATAGCAAAATAAAAAATTTGATTATGTCAAAAACTGGTTTTGCGTAAAAACTCCCGTTTTTCCCAAATTTTTTTATGGTTTTTCCCGTCGCATTTAAAAAATATTGGAAATTTTTTACTTTTGACCCCCCAAAGTACCAAATAGATTCACTTTCCTTTCAGAAAAGTTGCTACATAAGGCAATCGAAGCATTTTTACTGCCCCAAAACGTGTCGACAGACACAAAAAAAAAAAAAAAAAAAAACACACATCATTGTAAAATCAATACATTCTTCACTCCGTTCAGAATCTAAAACGTCCAAGACGTACAATTTGCATGTTCAAATAGTTATTAACAAGGTAAAAATAAATGTATGATTGTAAAATTTTATATTTAAGCTAAGGAACATATGACTATGGAGTTTTGACATTTTTTTTTTGTTTTAACACATTTTAAAAAAGCACTTTTGAGCGCCCTAAATAACGTTTCAGACCACTGTGCGACGGAGTGACCGCAGCCTCCTAGGACTTCTTTTTTTTTTTATCACAGATTATTTAATATTTTTGATATAGGCATACAGTAAACAGATATACACAGTAATTATTTATAAATATTTAATATTATGTATATCTTAATAAAAGTAGCATGTTTAATGATAATAAATAATATTATTATAATATAATATATTATGTTATAGAATTCAATAGTAATAATATTTCTATTCATCCACCTTAAAAAAGCTTCAGATCCACCCCTAGCAAATAGAAAAATAGATCTCGTATCTGGTAATATGATTGAGTGATTCTAATAGTCTTATATGGTAAATTTTTTAAATATTTTATGTAATACGGATTAACATAGTGAAAACTTTTTCAATGTTGGCTGTAACTGTGAAAAAAATGCAGTAAACATTTTGTACCGGGAATTAATTTTTCATTATTATTATTTTATTTTTATTTTACTTTTAAAACATATTTTTAATGGATTCCTGATCGACTTTACTTATGATAATTTTCAATTTTATTTGACTGTAACTGATAAATAAGTATATATACTATCATGCCATTTAAATATATAAGGATATCATCTTCTTCTTCTTCTACTTCGCCTTCCTCCCAACTATTTGGGGTCGGCCACCCTTATCCTACACCTCCACTTTACTCGGTCAATCACATCTCCTCTGCACACACCGACAGCCCTCATGTCATTCTCCAAAGTCTCCAACCATCTCTTTTTTGGTCTTCCTCTTCCTCTTTTCCCTTCAACGTCCATCTTCATAACCACTCTTACTGCATTCGTTTCCTCTCGCCTCATCACATGCCCAAACCATCTCAGCCTATTTTCTCTCATTTTGTCCACAATTGGCGCTACACCAACACTACTTCTCACGTATTCATTCCTTATTCTATCTTCTCTTGTCACTCCACTCAACCATCTAAGCATTCTCATTTCCGCGACACTCATACTTTGTTCTATTCTCCTGTTCACCGCCCAACACTCTGAACCATACAGCATAGTTGGTCTCACTACACTTTTATAAAATTTACCTTTCAGCCTAATTGGAATTCTCTTATCGCATAACACGCCCGATGCTTCTCTCCATTTCATCCACCCGCACTTAATCCTATGTTTTACATCAATGTCAAAGCCCCCGTCCTTTTGAACAAAAGATCCTAAGTATTTAAAGCTCTCAACTTCACCTATCACATCACCATCTATTGTCAGTTGTCTCCTCATTCCTTCAACTTCTTGGTCTCTTAGTCCAAAATCATACTCAATATACTCAGTTTTATTTCTACTAACTCTCAATCCCTTTTCTTCGAGGGCTAACCTCCACTCATTTAACCTATTATTGACAACTTCTAGGTTTTCTCCTATCAGAACTATATCATCCGCAAACATCATACACCATGGTATCTCACCCTGTATCTCCTTTGAAACCTCATCCATTACCACTGAGAACAGGTAGGGGCTTAGAGCTAACCCCTGGTTCACACCTACTCCTATACTGAAACCTTCTGATACTCCACACCGACTCTTGACACTATTACTCGACCCTTCATACATATCCTGGATCAAATTAACATACATTTTTGGGACATTTTTCCTCATTAATGCCCACCTTAAAACTTCCCTTGGCACCCTGTCATACGCCTTTTCTAAATCTATAAACACCATGCATAGTTTTTTATTCTTTTCTCTGTACTTCTCTACTAATTGCCTAACACAAAATAATGGCTCCATTGTCGATTTTCCTGGCATAAAACCAAACTGGTTTCCTGATATCGAGGTCTCACTTCTTATCCTCTTCTCTATAATCTTTTCCCAGATCTTCATACTATGACTCATGAGCTTTATTCCTCTATAGTTCCCACATTCTTGTATGTCTCCTTTTCCTTTAAATATTGGTACAATAAAACTCTTTCTCCAATCTTCTGGCATTTTTCCCTCTATCAGTATCTTATTAAAAAGATTTTTCAACCACCCAATGCTTACATCTCCTAACATTTTCCACACCTCTACAGGTACTCCATCTGGTCCTACTGCTTTTTTCTTTTTCATCGCCTTCACCGCATCTCTCACTTCCTCCTCGCCCACTAGACCAATCAATCCTTCATTCCATGACATACTCTCTAAAACTTCTTTTGGATATTCCTCGTTCAGTAATTTCTCAAAATATTCTTTCCATCTTTTTTTCACATCCTCATCATTTGTTAAAACTCTCTTATCCTCATTTTTTATACACCAAACATCTTGGAAATCCTTGGATCGCTTTTCTCTGACCTTCGCCAGTCTATAAGGATATCATAAATATTATATTTATATTATTGGTATTGGTTGTTACTATTCACATATATTTTCACAAATATTTGATAATATCGTCATAATACAAAATAACATGGTTATAAATAATTTTTAATTTTAATACATTTGAACAGAACTTTAAATGCTATGTATATATAGTATACATTGTTATAGTCATGACATCTGGGTTTTCCGGACCGTATGGTGATAACTATTTATTGTTCGATTTATTTTATTTTTTGGAAACCGATTAGCCTGTTGGACAGAAATTAAACTGCCATTGGTAGTGCACTAAATTCACCATTCTCATAATGGTCCTGCGATATTGCATATTATTATCGGTTTTATAAAATAAATATTACGGTGCTGTTATTGCTATATTTACTATCTAAATGGTGATTATTTAAAAAAAATGAGAATGTATAATTCGAATTCAATGTCATTTGAATTATCCATTTATTTATGTTTATGTACTACCTATTGTGTAGTATATTCTATACATTATTTCTATATTATGGTAATCGGCACAATAAAAAAATTGATGAGTTCTATCAGAAGTTTTAATCTACACCTAAAATTATACATAGTCTAGATGTAGAGTATTTTTCATAAGAGTTTTTAATCAAATGTTTATTGTGTTATGATTAACATTTCTAAATGTAATGACTGTATAACATCTGACTTTGTCCCTAAATGTAATTATTTGGTTTTATCTTTCGTTGTCGAAGGTCAATTATAAATAATTAAAAATTGATTTATGTATTTAGATGTTGTTTGGTAATGATTTTTATAATGGTATTTTTGTGATAGACCTAAACAATAAAACTTCCGTTTAAATGTATGACTATACATACTTAGATTAAAATAGTTTAAGCTTGTTTTAAATTGACAAACATTAAATATAAACTAAAATTAAAAATTATCCTAAACGTTTCTTTAAAATCGGCCTTTTATGTAAAAAATATTAATCCAAAAAAACTAAAATGTTAGAATAATTGTTATGTAGTGTACATTGATCTTGACCTGAAAATAGTTTTTAAATTAAATATGTAAAACATCTAGATGCAACATAAAATATGTAAATATATACATTTATAAATAAATTATTAGATAGTCTGACCAAAAACATTTTTTAAATACTTTTATAAAATAGCTAAGTAGCGTTTTATATACATGAATGTGCATCCTTTTTAACTTATCATAAGTGAAACGAGCAGAAGAAATAATTTATATTGACTTTCTGTTTTTAAATATCTTCAGGGGCGTGTTGGTACATATACGAGTAGGTGAGTATACGCCATATCTTGTGGACAGTTTTCGATTTTCAGCGTGCACCTAAATATTATTTTACGGATAACGCTTCTAATATAATTTAAAAAAATAAAAATTTTATAGCTCATTGGAAATATCGCTATGAATTATGAAATTTGAATGAAATATTTATGTGTTGAAGATTACAGTGTACGCTGTGTTTAATGTATTTTAAGTTCAATTTAGTAAAAATATTTAAAAAAAAAAAAAAAAAGTTTAATATAATTTATATAATGCAATTTATTACACGCGGAAAGTGTATATCATGTGGTGTTGTATTTTATAGTTTTGTTAGAAGTTATAAACATGTAAGGGATTAATTAAGTTTATTCGAACGTAGCGAGAAAATTTTTTAGGATTAATATCCATATTTTTTAGTGCGCACATCCATAATACACCACTGATCATACTCGTATTATGATCTTCATACTTTATAACTTTACTCAAGACCTAATAAATATTATTATTTAATAACTATGTTTGTATACTAATGAAAAGTGGCCTATAACTAGGAATTATTAAAAATACTTATTGTTCAGCTTAAATGTATTTCATACGGTAGTTGTAAAATGTTATGATTGTATAAAAACATAATGCATAGGTAATATAGATTATAGTTATGTTAGTTATGTTTCAAATTATAAATTAAATAAATATACACTTTGTTTGGAGAATATTCTAATTATTAATACATTAGATTTAGATATCGAAATAATTAGTAAACATTATGTTATGAGGTGTATTTTAAGTGTTTAAATTAGTAATTCAAGTATTTGCCATGGTATCGGTAATGTATACCCAGTAGCGGTTGTAACTCTATTTGTTAATTGTAATTAAATGTAACTTTTGTTCGTTATCGTCTAATTATTTACTGTTTATTATTCATTACGTCTACATCAATTCTGCTACAAAGAGATTTACAAATATACTGTTTAGGTTATTTTAACGTGATTAATTATTATTACTACTAGTAACTCATGCGATACAAAATTCATTAATTTCTATTTACTGAATATTTGATTTGAGTACCTTATATTTAGGGGTACTCAGGGATTTGGCTCGTTTTATTCAATTAAATTGATTTTTAAAATCAGCTTCAAAATTATTATAAATAATAGACATTTTTTAAAAACTGTAGGGAAATTGACAAACTCTGGCTAAAGTACATTTTGTTTATAGGTTAATTTTTAGAAAATTAATTACTATCGATTATTATAGTCTAAATATTAATAAGTTTTTAAATTATTCTTATTGTATGTAATCAATATAGTTTTGTTATGAACGTGGAATTTTACTTTTCTTTAATTTGAATTTTTCTAATATTTTGTTTTTAAATCTTCAAAATAATGTATATATTTTGGTAATTATGTTAAAAAATATAATTATATCAAATGTTCTCGTAAAACTGTAATTTATAGTTGTAAATTAATATTATAATAGTATTATTACTTATTTATCTTTCTCTTCATTAATAATATCAAAAAAGTCTCTTTTTTTGTTTAGTTTTTGCTCTTGTTATTGTTATTGTTACTGTCGTTTATTTATTCAAAAAGATAATGGGCCTCAATGAACAGGTTGGTGTTGTAATGACTTTGTTGATATTTTCAACGTGTATTCATTGTTTTAAGGGCATGTCTTAAGTATATTTCTTCTTTTCAATGTGGTATTGTTATTGTTCTTGTGGCCACAGTGTAAAGGGGTTTCGTGGTATTTGAAGAACGGTGCTGTCATATAAACATCTGTTGGCACGTGTTTTATTTCTGTAAAATCCTGAATATATCAGAAAGAAAAAAATGTTGAAACTTCAATTCGAATAAGCTTTACCAAATTAAATTACTGTTATGAAGAGCAGTAGGTAATAAATGTTGTTAACATCGGATTTACATTCATGTAAATTTCATATCGTGAACGAGTATATGCGTTATAAGTATATCTTGGTAGATGGATGAATAGGGTAAGGGATTTAGTTTTATGAGCATAATTAAAGGTTTCAGAAAGGTCGGTGCAGCAAGAAAAAAATTTCATACATATTATACTCACGGATAACTGGGTTGGACTGTGTGGCAAATGGGTGGTAAAGTTATCGTGGTCTCGGTGGTCGACTGTTGAATCTCTTTCTTTCACACATGCTCGCACACACATACACACACGCACACAGCGCCGGACAATGTTATTATTATTAAACAATTGCTTAGCATTCGTCTCGTTGTTGGTATATTTTTCCAACCACAAGTCGGCCGGCCGCGGCTGTTGTGCCATTGATAGAATGTTTAATCAAAGGATATAGGGGGTCAGACTAGAGCTGGATAAATTTGAAAAAAAATATAATAATACGGAATGCGTCTCGAATGCATTCTCTTCAATCTTTTGTGAACAGATTCTTGTTATACAATGAATTTTCGCTTGATGCTACAACTTTTAATAAATCACAAATTAAAATATTTTCTAAATCTAATAGATTATAATATTCTTTTGCTTGAATCTCTAAGAATACTTCGTAATTATAAATTTTGTTTATTTTTTTATACTGACATTGATACATTTTTATTTATTGCCATTAAAAAATAATTATATATTCAATATACAATTTTACTTTCTGTTTGATTGATATATAGAGTACACAATTTTTTTATCAAGATAATGATTTAAGTTGTATACCAAAAATTAATTTGGATAATCATAAAAATAAATTCAATTAAAATTATTCGTAAAATAAATGAAAAATTAGCATAATTCATTTATATGAAAAGTATATAAATTTAAAAAAAACAACGATTTTCTTTTTTTTAAAGTTTATTTAAATAAAAAAAAAAAATAAATAAATAAATAATAAGATAATCAAGCTTATCATGATTAAAATTGAAAAATGAAAACTAATATCTTTTATTTTTAAAGGCATTTGAAATATATATATATATATTTTAAAATTAAAAATTGTTTTTTTTTTTTGTGTAGAGTAAAAAAAATACGTCAATAAAATTGAGTAGTCCAAATATATGTTTATTTCTGAATCTCAGTAAAGTTTTAAACTTGATAATTTAAAAATAATACATTTATTTAAGTAACATATTATCTCAATCTATAAGATATGAGAAAAGGGTCAAAAATAAAGCAAAATATTTATTACATTTCATAACGCTTTTTATATTGTAATGTAACAACATGAATTATTCAAAGTAATAATAATAATAGAAATATGAAGTACAATATAAATGAGTATATATGATAATGTATCTAAATAATAATTCCTAATATCATGATATATTATATGAAGTACTTGTTTATAACAGTTTGTTTCCATAATCTTTATTTTATGCAATTTTTAAACACAATAAATAGATTATTTACCATTACATTATTTTTATTAATATAAAAATAAATAAAATTTATTTATAAGTTAAAAAATTATTTAATAATTTTTTAACTTATTTTAAATAAGTCACAATTTTAAAGATATTGTTTATACCTGATGATGACTAATTGGAATCTGATCTTACATAACAAATAAAATAACACTAAAAGTTAAGAACTAATTTCTAAGTATATCTAGTTTCTTATATATATATATATATATTTATTTATTTATTAATTTACAAGTATTTACCATTTACTAATTTATATTTTATTTTTTCTTATTTTATCATATTTATTACATTAAAAATTTGCAGTAAAGAAGCATCTAAAACATTTTCATTTTCGCAAGATAATTATGCTTAAGAATTAATACCTAAAAACTTAAAAGTCTTTCGACAGGTAACCAAAGATGGAATTGGAGTATTCATTTTAGTAATTTACGAAATAAAAAAAAATTAAATTAATTCACATATTTCATTTAGTTTGTTGGATCTATAGAATTCAATGTTTTTATTTTTTAAAACACTTCAATGGTTTCCACCAAAAACTCATGTAGGTAATAATAATCAGTGACGCTCAACCCTATTGCTAGGCATTAACAACAATAGTAATAATATTATTTCATTTATGTTTTATATTAATTCTGTGCTATTATTTATTATTATTCTTATTTATCACAAGTAAAAATGTTTGACGCCCAGCGAAGTGTCTGTGGTAAGGATTCACTATAACTTATTATTACTAAGCTCATTGAAATTTGGGGGTACCTTTTCAATCGTGTTAAATTGACGAATTTATTATTTTTACGGATCTGCGCTATCTGAATACTAGACTTCCGGAGTCGTAATAAATAAATTAGTTCCGAAAAAAAAAAAGTTGTAAAAACTTAAAGTTAACAATTGTGTAGTTTCGACCGGTTAAAAATCGCGATGGATAATTACACGGACTGGTGCGGAAAGACGATTTACTGTTAGACTATTTCGATCCGAGTACTATTCGAGTACGTTACAATCCTTTACTGACGGGCGGGTGAAAGATGGAGCGTTCGCAGTGGGTCGTCCAGAAAGGGCCGGATCCTCTCGTCTTTGGGCCCCTTACCGCGAAACGTACACGTGTTGCGGCCGAAAAACGATTCCGGCGTTCCCCCGTGCCCACCACCGTAAAAGACCGTTCGGTCGGCCACGGGTGGAACCTCGTTGGAATATTGGAACGTGGCCCGCGGGCACGCCGCCGGAAAGTCGTGCCGTTCTGCCACCGAACGGCCCGCCAAGACGCGGTGCGTCGTCACGCACAGGAGTGCGCGCCACGAGCGAGCGCTGAGTGACACTTGAAACCGTATAGTCGTGTGTCGCTATCAGCCGCCGCCGCCGCCGCCGCCGCCGCCGCTGCCGTCGCGCGTGCAGGGCGTTTACGCAGGTGCGGCAGCCAGACGTGTTTTTTGGACACACGGTGCGCGCGCGTTTACGGTGTTGTTTTTCAGTGGTAAAACGCGCGCCTCGCCGACCGCAACCGTCAGCAGCAGCAACGGCCAAACGGTAACGGCAACGTGCAACGGCAACGGTAACGGCAACGGCCACGGCAACGGGCCGTGCAACAGTAGTAGTCGCGTGTCCGAGTGCGCTCGTCCGCGTGCGTTCGACATACAGCGTGTGCGTACACATAAATATTTATACATATATTTTGTGTATACGGTGTGCAGTACGCGTCGAACACCGTTCTGCAACGTCCGCTACTCGTCGCTACGCTCGCGTACTGTTTTCCGGTTTTTTTTTTTCAATTTTTCGTTCGTCTTCTCACCACTTCCCCTTACCTTTCGTTGCCCCTCAGTGGCGCAGGGGCTACGTCCGGGCGCGCGAAAAAAATCGCGTTCGCACACCACTGCTCGTGTTCATCTCGCGTCCGTCATTACCATGCGTCTTGAGCCCCGTCGTCGCACGTGATCCAGGGGCCGCGCTACACCGCTCGCCCCTGCGCAGGTCGAGTTTTCCCGCGTTCTCGTGTCCGGCTGAGCACACGCACACACATTCGCGAGCGCGCGCACGCACGATGACGGACTCTGTCGTACGGCCACGGCACCCGACCGCGGCGTGACCGGCCACAGGGCCGCTTCATGTTCGACGTCCGACGTCACCGACGGAGCACGTGGATGATTTGTAAGTGACCAAATCCTTGGGTTTCGCTGTCGCGCGTTCGCACGTATACCGCGACGTTGTTCCACGCGTATTGTTTTATGATTTATTGTTCGTTGTTAATGTTATTTTTTTTTTTGGCGTCGTACCACTGCACGGTCTTCGGAACTCGGTTTACGTGGCTCTTACGGTCGGCTTTATATTTTTCACATTTTTTCCCCTCCCGATACGAAAGTGTTCCAGAGCAACACTATTATATATATTCATGCAGTGACGTGTTTTCGGGGGAAAGGGGGTTCCCGGGTCTCGAATCACCCTCCTCCCTCGGAAGAAAAAAAAAAAGGTTCAAAGTAATAAATGACTTTGCTATGGAGGTGCAGTCAAAGAGAACGTTAATTTATATCATACGGCGGTAAATAACTCTTCATTTGTGTTTGTGATAATAATTATTCAATGTATAATTGGTTGTTCATACCTTGTATATATTTTTTAAAACATTATAAAATCACTTATTTTTTAGAAAAATTTTAAACCTTATCTCCCACGAAAAATTTGAAAATACGCCATCGTGTACACGTGTAGCACGTTACAGGAACTCAAGCCAAATATAACCTATGTGTGCACGACGCACGTAATGTTAGATTTTAATGGCCACTGGACGTAGTCTTTCTCTACTGACAACTGTACAAATTTGGTGTTCGGAAAACGAATTGATTTGTAATTATTTACCAAATACATTTTTATCTCTAAAACACAAGAACATTAATAGGGCCTTTCGTATTGGGTTTAATAGGGTGTTTTGGTGAGTTATAAATGTCACGTATTTCATGTTTTTTTTATTTTATTTATTTATTTTTTTGTTATAAAAATGCTTGACGTATGAAATTATTCTTAATACCATTAGTTTTTTTTTCATTCAAGGATCACATAAATTTGGTAAATACATATTTTTTTGTAACTTATAGGTTTAATTGTTGTAAACCTTTTTAGACTTTTTTTTTTCAACGCTCTCAATGATTATAATAGTTCCAAAGGCGCTTAAAAATGTTGTAGTTGAACTGATAGGTATTACGAGTATTACACTTAACATTTATACAACAGTTTACCATCGTGCTCCATGAGACATTTGGATAGTAAGAAAATACTCAAGCGAGTAATTATTGAGCTTTCGTAGTTCCTCATATGTATTTTTAATAAACCTGTACATTTTTTCCGGAAAAGAGTTTTGTTAAATATTCCAACGTCCAGTTTTTGGCATATCTATTAGGTTTAATATATTTACGATTCGCTTAAATTTCATGACAGTATGTAATATTTATATATTATACGAGTATAATTGCACACTACCCCGATATAGTAATTTGATTGGTATGGTTCTATTATTTATTTAATAATTTTCTTTTAAATTGCAAAACGTGTTATTTGCACATCATTATGATGATATCTGCTCACAATATGGATGGGCCTCAGGAACACATATGATATACCTACATTGTGATCCAAATCGACTTTACGCGGTCTATCGAAAATAAAAAATCAAACTCAACCAACTCTTGACTTGACAATTTCTTATTTCCTTTTGGTCACGATGGAAATTGTTATCCACATCCGCTCTTCCGCAGAATATTGTATGAAATGTTATTATTCTAAGAAAATATAAGTTGATCATAAAAATAAAATTCTTACTGTGTATAGAGTATTGAATTTGAATTGCAACAAAAAATGTATTAATACGGTAAACACGGTAAAAAAAAACACATAAATTACGTCACGTGGTGAACGATGAACGACCAAATATAACAATAACAAAATACGAGTAGTCAAGCTAAAGTCATTTTTGTGATGCATTTTATTGTAAGTATGTACTACTTATTTAATATATACGATATTTGTTGGTCATTGATGATTATTATTTTTATGCATCACACAATTTATTGTAACAATCAATATCTTTTTAACCGATTATTTTTGCTAATGTTACGAATTGATCTGTATGACGTTTCTTTTTAAGAGAAGCATTAATTTAATAGATAAAAATCATAGTTTTTCAACTGTTTTTTAGATTCATTGCTTATGCATTTAGCAGTAAACCCGTAGTGAAATATGTATTATAGGGTGATAGATGTGATGGTCATTATAAAGTATTTTCGTGGCAAGCGAATTTTATGATATTGGTTGAACGTATAATGTAATTCCTTATAACATGCTTGACTTGAAAATTACATTGATCTTTAAAAATAGTTATTTTCTTGTGTACACTATTTATTTATTATAAATTTTACTTAAAGACAATATTTAAAACTGTACTAAATTACTTATAGCATACGTATGAATATTTTTATTTATTATGTGAAAACTGTATAAATAAAATTATGTGTATAAGAGTTTAAAAAATCAATTAAAAATAATTTGTTTTAATGTGAAAGTAATTAAAAATTATTATTATATTACATTTTTATTTAAGTTACACTGAAGTTATACATGAAGTTCATTGAAATTAAACAATAAATATATAAAATATATCAAATGCTTAGTAAATATTTTTGTGTCAAGCACGAGTGTAATGTTAAATACTTTAGAAATACATTTTTGCTTTTGATGAGCTATGTTTATGAAGTAAACTAAGAATAAATTATATTAATGCATATGTACTTATATAATATATTAGAAAGATGAATTTTGAATCATGTTAATTAACTTTAAGTAACTAAGGTTATAGTCTCAAAGAATTATTGTATTGGGTTGGTCTACCACACTAAAATCTTACGAATAGTTTCAGTTTAGTACACTAATTTATCACAAAGTATAATATTTTTTATATAAACTATGTCTCGCGAGTATGTTTCAATTTTAAAATATATAATCATTTAATTATAGCTATTAAAATAAACATATTATGTAGATTTTTGATCAGATGGATTTTTATTTTTATATCATATTCTTATTAATTATTGTAGAAATCACAAGGGTCAACAATCTACGGGATTAAAGTACAGTTCCTAACTTCAGTAAACATTTTGATGTTTTTATTAATTATCTTAACTACATTAAGCTGTATGAAAAGCTTTCTAAAATGAAAACATAAAATAATGTAATGTAGGTTACTTCATTGGTTGTACTCCTTTCTAATCCATTTTCTATAAAATTGTATCACTTGTTCGTAACGATGTTACCGTATTTATTTTAGTTACTTCCTTATACAGTATTACAGTTCTATTTTTAGATAGGACTATTTAGAATGAAGATTGAAGAGTTAATTTAATTCTGTCAAATTTAATTAAAATATTTAATATACAAACAGTATTACTGATAAAGTAGGTAATAATTTTTCATATTATTATTCACTGAGGTCGTTGTTTTAAATTGTGCATCATTATATATAATCAGTATACTATGTAGTACATTTTATTACTGTGTACTTAATTATCGAGCAAATTGCACATACATAATAATTTACTATTGTGTTACAAAAATATTGCGAGTACCTATGTTTAAAAATATTTTTTGCATACGGTTTTACATTGAAACGTTTTAAGACTATCGTAGTATAATGCAACTATTTGTTTTCTGTAAATTTGAATAATAATATTTCAATCAACAATAGTTTAAGTATTCTGAGATACCACAACAATAGTGTTCCTAAAAATAACAATTGTTTTATTTGTATTCCAGCAAAATTTGTTTGAAAATTCAACAAAATTACGTCAGACTATTCATTAAATAATATTTATCCTTAAAAAAATTATGGTTTTAATAAGTTATTATATGGTTTTTAGCAAAATCAAACTAATGTATTCAAATGTGCCATACTAGATACCGATACTCAATAATCTAGTGCTGAATGCTTATATATTTTGAAATAACTAAGAATTTAATTTAAGCTAATTTAAAAATATATTTAGTTTTTAAAATATAAAGTACGATTTTGAACTAATAGGTTCTTTGTCCTTTTTAATATTATATAGATCAATGAATATATTATTATTTAAATTTTTTTTAGTTAGATTTTGAAATGTTCTCATTTCAATGTAACTAAAATAATTTATAACTATTTAATTTATATTTCAAAAATTATCGTTGTTTTATATATTTTATCTTTTGATTTATAGTACATAAGAAGAAGAATTTTATTCAATTTTGAATGAATGATATATATAAAATAAATCACTACAGAACTTAATTTTATTTTACTGATAAGACCTTCATCGAATAATATTAAAAAATTAAAAAAATATATAAGTGTGGTGTATTATTAATATTTAATTATGGTGTTATATCATGAAAGAACTGATATCACCAATCAAATATGTATAATTTGTGTTTTATCAAAATTAAATTAATGAATAAGTATTATTTAATAATCATTAAGTACCCTAATACAACAATAACAGTAAATTCGTATTATTTTGATGGTAAAATTATTATGATATTGTATTTTTATGTAACTTTTTATTGAAAATAGATGGATTAGGGGAATGCCAACTATTATGCAGAGGCCGTGTCAAATAACAAAACGCCATTTTGGTTAGGAGGTTGATGGAAAAGAGGTTGTAAATCTTTTGTTTTGTTTAAGCACACAACATTTTGCCATAAATTTTGTAAAAAAAAATGTTGAAAACTATTATTTCAAAGATACTAATAATAAATTAACTCATTTCATTGAAATATTTTTTCACCTTTTTATTTTACAATATATTCAATTTAATAAATTTTTCTATATTAACATTTCTTATAAAAAGAAAAAAAAAATATTATTAATTTAACTTTCATATTTGATTAACTTTTATCTAATGTAACCTAAATAAAATAAATAAAAATATTATTTATTTATACAAAAATAATATCAATTGACTAGTTTTCCAATAATTTTGTTAGTAATTCATTATGATATGTTTTGAATATTATTATATTATAATTTTTTGAATTTAATAATGATTATAAATATCTGTATACCGATATTATTATATTTTATATTATACTATGTTGTAAAAAAAGGTCCTGTATAATGATTTAATTAAAGTTATAATCAGTCTTATTAGACCATATTTTTTTTATTTATTATTCATTAAAAGAGAAATTTACTATAGAAAATGTTTAACAATTCGGTGAGAAAAATAAAAACTAACAAGTAAAAGTGTGACATTTTATTTATGATTCGTCTAGCTGACAAATAGTATTTTAAGTATAATTTAAATTCATAAACTATGAATAAATTGTAAAATGTAAGCTTTGTAAAAATATAAAACTGAATAGAGTTGAGATTACTCAAAAATATTCATTATATTTTTAGAAATAAGTGATCGTGTAGGCATATATTTTATTTACTATTCTTATCATAATTCTTAAAGTTTTCTCAATTACTATTTGAATAATATTGGTATTTTCAATAAAATACTCAATGTTTTATCATGTCCTATATTAAAAGAAAAGAAAAAAGTTATATTAATTTTAATTACCATAAAAATATTATCGAGAAACTAATAGTATTAACTGGTAACTCTAGTACCAATTAGAGTCTAGGTGTTCAGGAAAAATTTATCAGAAAACCAAATGAACAAATCCCGTACGTAACAATACAGTGACGAAGATATAAAAATAATAGAAGTAATTTAGAAAATTTTCCTAGAGTATTCCACAACAATATGATTTTTAACTGTACCTTTTTTTCATAGATTTTTTTTTTTTTTTTGGCGGGGGGGGTTTATAAATATTTGAATTATTATAATCTCATAATTCGATTATTAAAGAAAATTGTGTTTTATTTTAAATTGGTTAATCTTTTAAATTATTCTGAATTTATTATCGTCGTATTTTCGAAAAGAATTAACAATGGATCATCGTAATTTGGAATTCAGTGCTTCGTTACATATTTATTTAATAATCTTCTAATCCTTTATCTTACTGTCCCAGTTTACAACTAGAAACTTTATCATACACTTAAAATAGGCCACAGATTATGGAATGATATTTGATATAGTTATATAGAATAATTGTAAATAATTTCCGAAATATGACATATCAAATATCTTACGGTGCTAGCCTGAGCACCCCTAAAAATGTTGTAAATAGGACCCTTAAATTGAAGTCTAAGAGTAAAAGGCTCATATTTTAATTGATATAACTCAAATTATATGTAATTTATTCTAAAATATTTAGTAAAAAATAAATGATATTTCGTAAAAGAATAATTAAAAAAAAGAACCGGATGGGCCTCGCTCTGCTGTACACTTGGGGGTGAAGTGTGACTTTTCATAGGATAGGTCATTATAATGGATTTGTTAAATTTGAATTCAATGATAGGTATCATTGTATACGAAAAACGATTTTGAACGGAGATGATATGTTTGTCTAGAATATAATACAATGTTATTTATAAATATTGTAATAAATATATTTTATTTTGAAACGAAAAATTTAGAAAAATCGAAAAATTAAATTGTCTATAAATATGTCAAAATACTTTGAAAACTTAACCATGTATAGAGAACGTCAATATAAAGATTTGGTGAAAATTTAAGTTGTTGCGGTTTTTCGTTTTTGAGTTATAGCACTTTAAAAAAACCGATATCATTTGTCAGTCTAGAATATTATACATTATATTATATTTTACATGTAATTGTATGTCAATATTCGCTGTTCAAACGCTTATAAAAAAAAAATTGTGCCTATGGATTTAAATAATTTTTGAATGAAAATAAGAACTACTTCTATGGAATCTTTTATTAAATTTTCAAGTATTTTGTACGAGCCAAATTTTTTTTATCACCGATTATAAAAAAAAAATGTAAAAAAATCTAATATTTTTAATGCCTATAAGACTTAAAAATCAATATAATATTTTGAAAAAAATATGACATAAAAGAAATCCCAATCATAACAGCTGGTAAAAATTTCAAAAATCTGCGACTTTTACTTTTTGAATTATAACAAATATTTAAAATCGTTCGAGAATAAACCGTTATTTTATGCAATTTCGTAAATACTTAAATTTCAAACCGTCATAAAATTTTTTCCTCCAAGTCTGGTAGAATTTTTTTTAAAGATTTTTGAAGAGTAGCTTATAGATAACCTAGTGTTAAAATTTTGAACCTTAAGTATGAACAGAAAAAATTTTATGAATTTTTATCTACAAAATAACTTGCAAATTATTGTAATTTTTACACATTTTATACAAATTTGAGCATTAAGGACTTATAAAAAAAATTTGTGTTAACCGATCACCGATATTTTTTAGTTACGATAAGTTTAACTTATTATAAACCTTGTATTAAATTTTCAAGAGTTTTCGGTCAACCGATTAAATTTTATAGATGTTTAAAAACAAAAATTTTACAAAAATCGAAAATTTAAATTGTCTATAAATCAGTCAAAATATATCAAAATACTTTGAAAACCTATCCATATATAGAAAACGTCAATATAAAGATTTGGTGAAAATTTCAAGTTGTTGCGGTTTTTCGTTTTTGAGTTAGAGCATTTTAAAAAAATGTAATTTGTAAAAACGTGATTTTGCGTAAAATTTCCCGTTTTTTGTAATTTTTTTATCGTTTTTTTTTCGATTTTTTTAAAAAGTATTGAATAATTTGGATTTTTGACTTGCCCAAAGTACCATCTACATTCACTTTCCTTTTAGAAAAGTTGCTGTTTAAGCAAATCGAAGCATTTTTACTGCCAATAAAGCTGTCGTCAGACACAAAAAAAAAAAATAAATAAATAAAAAAAAAAAAAACACACATCATTGTAAAACATCACTCCGTTCAGAATCTAAAATATGTTCTAAATTGTTGTGTAAAAACCTATTATGATAGTATAACTGTTATATCTGACTACAAAAGTACAAATTATAAATAATTGAAGCTATCTGAGAAATATATATGATATTTAAGGAAAAAATATTCATTAGGACTCATTTATAACAATGTCAAATAAAAAATCTAAGTTATACTTGTTTAATAATTAATACATTTTAATTTATATTATATATCTAAATGTTTTGTTAAGATTTGTCTCAAAAGTATTATAGGAATTTCTTGAAATACATGTCTGCACACTTGATGGTTGAAGGTTTATTAACTATATTTAATATATTTTAATTGTACTGTTTGGGTATTTAAGTATATTCCTGCATATCTAATTTTTTTATCAATTCGTTACAAAGCTACTTATTTCTGACATTTTCCAATTAATTGATAGTTTAATTTAGATATCTTAAAATATTAAAAATCACTAGTTATAAAAAAATCAAAACAATAAGATATTTTTAAATAAATCCATGTTTAATATTACGGAAAAAATTAATTTTTTTTCATCAATTTGTTGTTAGATAACAAATGAATATTTTATTTTTATTGTTTTTCTCATTATTTTATACAGAATTTGTCATACTTAACGATTTCCGAGTGTGCAATAAATTAAGCCGTTGAAGTTCTAAAAATGTACTTCGTAGTAACCGAATTCGTATTGTTTGTATACTTTTCATCCAGTTTCCGACCTTTTCTATACAACAATGAAAAGGAACTTTGATCTACTGACAGATGAACAAAAATAACAATTTATTTTACAGTTATGTAAACAATAGATCGGTACAATTTTATTGACTGATGTCAAAATCATTCATTTATTTTCTATATACATACAGACTGCATAGCACGTTTTTGTAATCTTATTTTCACTTCAGTATTTTATGTTATATGTTTTTTCTTTCATTTTTTTTTTTTTTTTAAGTTTTTCCAACTTAGGTTTTCATTATTTTTAATTTAATAAATTTGAAATATTATATTTATACAATATAAGGTATTATATTTGATAATATTTAATTTTAATATTTTTTTTTATTAATTTGTGTAAAGAATAATATTGAACACGTAATAAACTATCAATCACAAGATATACGAGTATATTTATTTTTTAACTTTTAACTTTTACTACTTACATCAAATTAATGAATAAATTGGATGTCATTTGCTTGGGTTTTGATCTTTTATATTTTTCGGTATCAAAATACTAAATATATTTTCACATTTTTTTATTTTGTATACTATTGTGAAAAACTGGAGACCATTAGTATTGAAACTGGAATTTAAATGTAAAGTATTCTTTACAATTCGAGTTTTTTCGCTCACTATTTTACTGAAACCCATGGTATAGAATTCAAAAAATATTTTATTAACACAAATTTAATCTACTACAAAAATTGTTAAGTATAAAAGATGAAAAACATAGTTTTTAATTATTTATGGATTTAGTCTTATTTTTTAGATCCTAATATATTATTTTGTACAAAAAGAAAGACATAATATGATTTAAATTAACTTTTAGTTGTTGAAATGAAATTTATTGCTTATACCAATGCATGAATTTTAAATAATTATTATTCAAGTTTTTGTCTTTTTGCCTTCAAGTCTAATTATTTTTTTTTATAACAGTAACTTAAATCATTCATATTCGCTGTTAATAAATATTTTTCACAATTTTATTAATTACATTTCAGACCAATTTTGAATGTAATAACAACTCGATTGAAAAATTGGGCTTTCAAGTTGTTTATAATTATGAATATGTGTACATCTATATATATATATTCAAGTCATCATAGTTATATTATTGGAAAAATGCTTGGTCTTACTAAATATTATTTTAATTTTATATATTTTCTAAATTTGAAAGTGTTGACGTTACACTAATAATGCGAGATATTGTACTCATTAAGTGTTCAAAAAAATATTGTCATATAAGAATATTGTTATACACTACAATATAATTCCACTCTCGTGAATAGAAATTAAATTTAGGTTTACATTATTAATACTTATATGTTATGCTTACTCGTTTTCAAAAAATATTTTTTTTCAATACGAATTAATTGATGTATTTCTAATCGTAAGCATGTTGGTTACATTGTTTGAATTTTGTCATATAGGTATATTTTGTTGTTAGATTTTTTATGGGATTTACTGAAGTAAGCAAAAAACATCAAGCTGCTTCCAATAGTAAATAATATGTTTATGTATACTAGCATATATTTAAGTGTGTGAACTGTGTTTGCCCCGTAAACGCCGAACATGATACCGAAACTACTTTACCTGTCATGGCAACCACCTAAGAAAAAGTGATTGTCACCCAATTTATATGATAAACACATCAGGTAGTAATCAAATCGAAAACTCCTATTATGTAAGAGCAATATCAAAATGACAGAATAAAAGATGATAGAAAGGGCAAAGAGATTTCCTAGACAACGTGTCAATATGAAGGCTAAAAGTAAATTTTCAAGAAAAAATATTGTGTATCAGACCACCACAATGTTTATAGCTGGGGAGAGGGAGAGTATAATAAATCAAAATAATCTGCCGGGATGGACAACTCAATATATTTAATATACTTTTCCATTAATTCTATGAGATATTCGGCAAACAATGACCGAAAAATATTCTTCAAAAGTCAAATATAAAGCATAAAAAAGATTCTACATGTTTTATTTCAAGAGTTTCGAGATTGGTGTAACATCTAACATATATTTTTTTCCTCTTACTTTAGAAACAGGATTAAAACATATAGTATCTGGAAGTAATATTTTATCGATATTTATTTAAAACTTTAGAGTGGAATATAATAGCTATAGTATTAGTAGTTGAGACTAATTTCAACTAGACAAACAAATAATTTTTTGTAAATTTCTCTTTCTGAACAAGTATTAATAAAAATGTAACAATAATAAACATAAAACTATTATTAATAAACAATACAAAATAAAAATAAGAAACGCTATGTGAAATAGTCTTTTTATTTTTAATTTTTTTTATAAAGGTTTGTAATCTATTAATGACCAGAGTTCAGAATATCACAATTAGCTTTATTTTCATCATCACGTGATTATTTTAAATCTACTATTTTTATTTTAAGTATCAAGATTTGAATTTCGGTAGAACCAAAATATATTTATGTATGTATTAAATATTAATGAATTGGATGTTTGAAGATTATAAAGCGTCTTAAAAATGTGTCTTGGGTTTGTTTATATTGTTTTGTTGATTTATAAAACAGTTGCATTGCCAACATATTTTTATACCACCTAGAACAACATTTCTCAATATTATGTTTAATGTTTTTATTATTCCCTCGAATGATTTACATTCAATTTATAGAATTTTAATTTCCGTCATATAGAGATTTTATAATGTTATAGATTGTATAAAATATTCAATCTTATGGAAAGATGTACGTGAAATCGATGACTGTTTGAATACATTATATGTTATAGGGTGTTTTATGTACCAGGTAAACTAGATATTACGTAGCGGCGTAGCCAGGATTTTATTTCGGGGGGGGGGGGGGTCAGGTCAAAAAGAAAATAATAATAATAAGTAATTTTAACTATTCTTATTAATCCATCAAAAATTAAATTCATATTGACCAACAGAATGCTATATTATGTAAATATTGTTTCTATTGGTTCTATCGTCTATGTATATATATATATATATAATATATACATCTACCTCATACCCAGTTATATGGTATACGTATACTAGTACCTATATATATATATATTTATGTGTGTGCTAACCGTATTATTTTGTAGTTTTGTCCATAACATATTATAATTAATTATTAGGTTTACCAGTACAAAAAAAAGCATTGTAAAAACACTAGCATTTTCGTTCCACTTAGATTCTAAAAAAAATTTCGTCGATGACATTTCGGGGGGGGGGTCCGGACCCCATGGACCCCACCTCTGGCTACGTCCCTGATATTACGAATTAGTTTTGACTTTGGAGTTTCGTATTATCTACCTAATTAATGAATTTTCTATTTTAGTTTTATCTATTGACTATTGTTGTGTCTAATATAGTTAATAAAACTCTCCAGTTATCACAATATTTTATAATTTGATTCTTGTCGTTTTTTTTTATTTTTCCTCAATATGTTTAACTAATTTATATAGTAAAAATAATTTAGTACCTAATTTAACTAACCAGTTTAGTTTAAAATATCGTAAATATAGGGAATATGCTTGTATACCTACAATTATAACGCTTCAATCACAAGTAACACAAATAATATTTTTATTTTTTATTGGAAATATTTATTTATTTTTGATTTACTATAATGAGTTTAAAACGATTTTCTTAATGAATCATTATTTTTATTAACATAAATGTTATACATTTACCTAAATTTTAGTTTTTCATGAACCTATTCTTATTTTTTGAAAACAATTTCCGATTTCAAGATTTTTTACTACTTTTGACTTTAGGTTAAATTCTTTGTGAGGTGAAAAATAATTACAGAAAACAAATCATATAAAATAACATAACATCGTGATTAATTTCTTTTCTATTTTCTATTAAATCTATAGCAGATTTTAAATAAAATTTAATTTATTTAAATTATTTTAAATAATAAATAAATAATTAACAATTACTATAATTATTAATTAATCAATTTAATGATGTTATGCTAAAAACCGAACAATTGTATGAATATTTGTTTATAACAATGAATATTATTATTAAATGTTGAAAAATTCAAAATTATTTGTAGAAAGAAATATGGCTACGTTTTAGCTAACTGTACGTATAAGTTATTTATTTTTTGTTAGTAATATCCAACCAGGTTAAACTCATTAGTTGATAATTAAATTAAATTGTTTTTAATCATTATAATATGTTATTGAATGTAATCCCTAAAACAAGTGAAAGATTTCTAGACTATAAAGATTCAAGATATATAAATATGCTAATTCTTTGTTTATTATATTATTATTGTTTACCTATATTATTTGATACACTTCAAATAATTTGTTACTTACGCCTTCCGAAATACTATTAACTGATATCAATTCCTCTTATTTCGAATTGCCTACACGTAAATCTTTAACTTAAATTGTTACCTATACTTTGAACTTTAAAGAACAGCTGTCTATTTTGATGACTATACAACAGCTTAGAGTTAAGTTGCTTCGAGTCATACTTTCTGGATGCTTGATGTATGAAATTCAATATAATATTTTTTCTTGGTTAATTTCTATATGGCGATGTATAGTATATGTCTGACTTTGTTGCTGAATGCTTATTTCCGCGCCATTCCACTGCATGTTTTGCCATATCCCTAGATTCCATATTAAATGCAGATAAAACCAACTCTATCTTTCGTCTAATCTTTATGTTACGTATCACTAATGTAAAACCTGCGTATTTAAGAGTATTTATTTTTAGATTCTGAACGGAGTGATGGAATCTATTGGTTTTACAATGATGTGTGTTTTTTTTTTTATTTTTATTTTTTTTTTTTTTTTTTGTGTCTGACGACACCTTTTTTGGCAGTAAAATTGCTTCGATTTGCTTAAACAGCAACTTTTCTGAAAGGAAAGTGAATGTAGATGGTACTTTGGCAAGTCAAAAATCCAAATTTTTCAATAATTTTTAAAAAAATCGAAAAAAACGATAAAAAAATTACAAAAAACGGGAAATTTTACGCAAAATCACGTTTTTACAAATTACATTTTTTTAAAATGCTCTAACTCAAAAACCAAAAATCGCAACATCTTGAAATATTCACCAAATCTTTATATTGGCGTTCTCTATACATGGTTAAGTTTTCAAAGTATTTTGACATATTTATAGACAATTGATTTTTGTAAAATTTTTGTTTTTAAACATCTATAAAATTTAATTGGTTGACCGAAAACTCTTGAAAATTTAATACAAGGTTTATAATAAGTTAAATTTATCGTAACTAAAAAATATCGGTGATCGGTTTACACAAATTTTTTTTATAAGCCCTTAATGCTAAAATTTGTATAAAATGTGTAAAAATTACAATAATTTGCAAGTTATTTTATAGATAAAAATTCATAAAATTCTTTCTGTTCATACTTAAGGTTCAACATTTTAACACTATGTTGTCCGTTTGTATGTTGGCTAATCTTCAAAAAAATTTTAAACAAATTCTACCAAACTTAAAAGAAAACATTTTATGACTGTTTGAAATTTAAATTTTTACGAAATTGCATACTATTGCATTATATTTCAATTTTTTTTTTTTTTATAAATCACGGCTATATAAACTATATCTATATCTTTAGCCGTGTTAACAATACACCTATGGTGTATATATCTGTGTTGTTAACAGTGTTTCAAAAACCAAACATAACCTAAAAATTTTTTATATATACTATATGTTAATATAAGGTATTATTATAATAACTACATGCATTATTTTTAAATAATTTAACTATGTCGCTGTATGCAACTGCCAACCCATCCTAATTGAAAAATATATTTATCGTTTCGAAATAAAATATACTTTTTACAATATTTATAAATAACAATGCATTATATCCTAGAC
>JASXSY010002884.1:0-26161 GCA_034509805.1 Sipha maydis
TGACCAAAAAAGGAATCTGAGAGGCATTCTGAAAATATAAAATTTCCATAAAATCTTCAAAATGTAAATTGAAATCTATATTTATATACTGGAAAATCATAAAAAAATCACTGATTGCTATGGTATTGGTTTTAGAGATATATCTTGCAAAATGACGGAGTTATGACCAAAAAACGAAACTGAGAGGTTTTCTGAAAATATAAAATTTCCATAAAATCTTCAAAATGTAAATTGAAATCTATATTTATATACTGGAAAATCATAAAAAAATCACTGATTGCTATGGTATTGGTTTTAGAGATATATCTTGCAAAATGACGGAGTTATGACCAAAAAACTAATCTGAGAGGCATTCTGAAACCTTAAAATCGTCAAAATGTAAATTAATATCTATATTAATATACTGAAAAATCAGAAAAAAATCACTGATTGCTATGGTATTGGTATTAGAGATATATCTTGCAAAATGACGGAGTTATGACCATAAAACTAATCTGAGAGGCGTTCTGAAAATATAAAATTTCCATAAAATCTTCAAAATGTAAATTGAAATCTATATTTATATACTGAAAAATCAGAAAAAAATCACTGATTGCTATGGTATTAGTTTTAGAGAAATATCTTGCAAAATGACGGAGTTATGACCAAAAAACGAATCTGAGAGGCATTCTGAAAATATAAAATTTCCATAAAATCGTCAAAATGTAAATTAATATCTATATTTATATACTGGAAAATCATGAAAAAAATCACTGATTGCTATGGTATTGGTTTTAGAGATATATCTTGCAAAATGACGGAGTTATGACCAAAAAAGGAATCTGAGAGGCATTCTGAAAATATAAAATTTCCATAAAATCTTCAAAATGTAAATTGAAATCTATATTTATATACTGGAAAATCATAAAAAAATCACTGATTGCTATGGTATTGGTTATAGAGATATATCTTGCAAAATGACGGAGTTATGACCAAATTCCTAATCTGAGAGGCGTTCTGAAACCTTAAAATTTCCATAAAATCTTCAAAATGTAAATTAATATCAATATTTATATACTGAAAAATCAGAAAAAAATCACTGATTGCTATGGTATAAGTTTTAGAGATATATCTTGCAAAATGACGGAGTTATGACCAAAAAAGGAATCTGAGAGGCATTCTGAAAATATAAATTTCCATAAAATCGTCAAAATGTAAATTAATATCTAGATTTAAATACTGAAAAATCAGAAAAAAATCACTGATTGCTATGGTATTGGTTTTAGAGATATATCTTGCAAAATGACGGAGTTATGACCAAAAAACTAATCTGAGAGGCGTTCTGAAACCTTAAAATTTCCATAAAATCGTCAAAATGTAAATTAATATCTATATTTATATACTGAAAAATCAGAAAAAAATGACTGATTGCTATGGTATTGGTTTAAGAGATATATCTTGCAAAATGACGGAGTTATGACCAAAAAACGAAACTGAGAGGCTTTCTGAAAATATAAAATTTCCATAAAATCTTCAAAATGTAAATTGAAATCTATATTTATATACTGGAAAATCATAAAAAAATCACTGATTGCTATGGTATTGGTCATAGAGATATATCTTGCAAAATGACGGAGTTATGACCAAATAACTAATATGAGAGGCGTTCTGAAAATATAAAATTTCCATAAAATCTTCAAAATGTAAATTAATATCTATATTTATATACTGAAAAATCAGAAAAAAATCACTGATTGCTATGGTATTGGTTTTAGAGATATATCTTGCAAAATGACGGAGTTATGACCAAAAAAGGAATCTGAGAGGCATTCTGAAAATATAAAATTTCCATAAAATCGTCAAAATGTAAATTAATATCTATATTTATATTTCTTGAAAAATCAGAAAAAAATCACTGATTGCTATGGTATTGGTCATAGAGATATATCTTGCAAAATGACGGAGTTATGACCAAATAACTAATATGAGAGGCGTTCTGAAAATATAAAATTTCCATAAAATCTTCAAAATGTAAATTAATATCTATATTTATATACTGAAAAATCAGAAAAAAATCACTGATTGCTATGGTATTGGTTATAGAGATATATCTTGCAAAATGACGGAGTTATGACCAAAAAACGAAACTGAGAGGTTTTCTGAAAATATAAAATTTCCATAAAATCTTCAAAATGTAAATTGAAATCTATATTTATATACTGGAAAATCATAAAAAAATCACTGATTGCTATGGTATTGGTTATAGAGATATATCTTGCAAAATGACGGAGTTATGACCAAAAAACTAATCTGAGAGGCATTCTGAAACCTTAAAATCGTCAAAATGTAAATTAATATCTATATTAATATACTGAAAAATCAGAAAAAAATCACTGATTGCTATGGTATTGGTATTAGAGATATATCTTGCAAAATGACGGAGTTATGACCATAAAACTAATCTGAGAGGCGTTCTGAAAATATAAAATTTCCATAAAATCTTCAAAATGTAAATTGAAATCTATATTTATATACTGAAAAATCAGAAAAAAATCACTGATTGCTATGGTATTAGTTTTAGAGAAATATCTTGCAAAATGACGGAGTTATGACCAAAAAACGAATCTGAGAGGCATTCTGAAAATATAAAATTTCCATAAAATCGTCAAAATGTAAATTAATATCTATATTTATATACTGGAAAATCATAAAAAAAATCACTGATTGCTATGGTATTGGTTTTAGAGATATATCTTGCAAAATGACGGAGTTATGACCAAAAAAGGAATCTGAGAGGCATTCTGAAAATATAAAATTTCCATAAAATCTTCAAAATGTAAATTGAAATCTATATTTATATACTGGAAAATCATAAAAAAATCACTGATTGCTATGGTATTGGTTATAGAGATATATCTTGCAAAATGACGGAGTTATGACCAAATTCCTAATCTGAGAGGCGTTCTGAAACCTTAAAATTTCCATAAAATCTTCAAAATGTAAATTAATATCAATATTTATATACTGAAAAATCAGAAAAAAATCACTGATTGCTATGGTATAAGTTTTAGAGATATATCTTGCAAAATGACGGAGTTATGACCAAAAAAGGAATCTGAGAGGCATTCTGAAAATATAAATTTCCATAAAATCGTCAAAATGTAAATTAATATCTAGATTTAAATACTGAAAAATCAGAAAAAAATCACTGATTGCTATGGTATTGGTTTTAGAGATATATCTTGCAAAATGACGGAGTTATGACCAAAAAACTAATCTGAGAGGCGTTCTGAAACCTTAAAATTTCCATAAAATCTTCAAAATGTAAATTGAAATCTATATTTATATACTGGAAAATCATAAAAAAATCACTGATTGCTATGGTATTGGTTATAGAGATATATCTTGCAAAATGACGGAGTTATGACCAAATTCCTAATCTGAGAGGCGTTCTGAAACCTTAAAATTTCCATAAAATCTTCAAAATGTAAATTAATATCAATATTTATATACTGAAAAATCAGAAAAAAATCACTGATTGCTATGGTATAAGTTTTAGAGATATATCTTGCAAAATGACGGAGTTATGACCAAAAAAGGAATCTGAGAGGCATTCTGAAAATATAAATTTCCATAAAATCGTCAAAATGTAAATTAATATCTAGATTTAAATACTGAAAAATCAGAAAAAAATCACTGATTGCTATGGTATTGGTTTTAGAGATATATCTTGCAAAATGACGGAGTTATGACCAAAAAACTAATCTGAGAGGCGTTCTGAAACCTTAAAATTTCCATAAAATCGTCAAAATGTAAATTAATATCTATATTTATATACTGAAAAATCAGAAAAAAATGACTGATTGCTATGGTATTGGTTTAAGAGATATATCTTGCAAAATGACGGAGTTATGACCAAAAAACGAAACTGAGAGGCTTTCTGAAAATATAAAATTTCCATAAAATCTTCAAAATGTAAATTGAAATCTATATTTATATACTGGAAAATCATAAAAAAATCACTGATTGCTATGGTATTGGTCATAGAGATATATCTTGCAAAATGACGGAGTTATGACCAAATAACTAATATGAGAGGCGTTCTGAAAATATAAAATTTCCATAAAATCTTCAAAATGTAAATTAATATCTATATTTATATACTGAAAAATCAGAAAAAAATCACTGATTGCTATGGTATTGGTTTTAGAGATATATCTTGCAAAATGACGGAGTTATGACCAAAAAAGGAATCTGAGAGGCATTCTGAAAATATAAAATTTCCATAAAATCGTCAAAATGTAAATTAATATCTATATTTATATTTCTTGAAAAATCAGAAAAAAATCACTGATTGCTATGGTATTGGTCATAGAGATATATCTTGCAAAATGACGGAGTTATGACCAAATAACTAATATGAGAGGCGTTCTGAAAATATAAAATTTCCATAAAATCTTCAAAATGTAAATTAATATCTATATTTATATACTGAAAAATCAGAAAAAAATCACTGATTGCTATGGTATTGGTTATAGAGATATATCTTGCAAAATGACGGAGTTATGACCAAAAAACGAAACTGAGAGGTTTTCTGAAAATATAAAATTTCCATAAAATCTTCAAAATGTAAATTGAAATCTATATTTATATACTGGAAAATCATAAAAAAATCACTGATTGCTATGGTATTGGTTATAGAGATATATCTTGCAAAATGACGGAGTTATGACCAAAAAACTAATCTGAGAGGCATTCTGAAACCTTAAAATCGTCAAAATGTAAATTAATATCTATATTAATATACTGAAAAATCAGAAAAAAATCACTGATTGCTATGGTATTGGTATTAGAGATATATCTTGCAAAATGACGGAGTTATGACCATAAAACTAATCTGAGAGGCGTTCTGAAAATATAAAATTTCCATAAAATCTTCAAAATGTAAATTGAAATCTATATTTATATACTGAAAAATCAGAAAAAAATCACTGATTGCTATGGTATTAGTTTTAGAGAAATATCTTGCAAAATGACGGAGTTATGACCAAAAAACGAATCTGAGAGGCATTCTGAAAATATAAAATTTCCATAAAATCGTCAAAATGTAAATTAATATCTATATTTATATACTGGAAAATCATAAAAAAAATCACTGATTGCTATGGTATTGGTTTTAGAGATATATCTTGCAAAATGACGGAGTTATGACCAAAAAAGGAATCTGAGAGGCATTCTGAAAATATAAAATTTCCATAAAATCTTCAAAATGTAAATTGAAATCTATATTTATATACTGGAAAATCATAAAAAAATCACTGATTGCTATGGTATTGGTTATAGAGATATATCTTGCAAAATGACGGAGTTATGACCAAATTCCTAATCTGAGAGGCGTTCTGAAACCTTAAAATTTCCATAAAATCTTCAAAATGTAAATTAATATCAATATTTATATACTGAAAAATCAGAAAAAAATCACTGATTGCTATGGTATAAGTTTTAGAGATATATCTTGCAAAATGACGGAGTTATGACCAAAAAAGGAATCTGAGAGGCATTCTGAAAATATAAATTTCCATAAAATCGTCAAAATGTAAATTAATATCTAGATTTAAATACTGAAAAATCAGAAAAAAATCACTGATTGCTATGGTATTGGTTTTAGAGATATATCTTGCAAAATGACGGAGTTATGACCAAAAAACTAATCTGAGAGGCGTTCTGAAACCTTAAAATTTCCATAAAATCGTCAAAATGTAAATTAATATCTATATTTATATACTGAAAAATCAGAAAAAAATGACTGATTGCTATGGTATTGGTTTAAGAGATATATCTTGCAAAATGACGGAGTTATGACCAAAAAACGAAACTGAGAGGCTTTCTGAAAATATAAAATTTCCATAAAATCTTCAAAATGTAAATTGAAATCTATATTTATATACTGGAAAATCATAAAAAAATCACTGATTGCTATGGTATTGGTCATAGAGATATATCTTGCAAAATGACGGAGTTATGACCAAATAACTAATATGAGAGGCGTTCTGAAAATATAAAATTTCCATAAAATCTTCAAAATGTAAATTAATATCTATATTTATATACTGAAAAATCAGAAAAAAATCACTGATTGCTATGGTATTGGTTTTAGAGATATATCTTGCAAAATGACGGAGTTATGACCAAAAAAGGAATCTGAGAGGCATTCTGAAAATATAAAATTTCCATAAAATCGTCAAAATGTAAATTAATATCTATATTTATATTTCTTGAAAAATCAGAAAAAAATCACTGATTGCTATGGTATTGGTCATAGAGATATATCTTGCAAAATGACGGAGTTATGACCAAATAACTAATATGAGAGGCGTTCTGAAAATATAAAATTTCCATAAAATCTTCAAAATGTAAATTAATATCTATATTTATATACTGAAAAATCAGAAAAAAATCACTGATTGCTATGGTATTGGTTTTAGAGATATATCTTGCAAAATAACGGAGTTATGACCAAAAAAGGAATCTGAGAGGCATTCTGAAAATATAAAATTTCCATAAAATCGTCAAAATGTAAATTAATATCTATATTTATATACTGAAAAATCAGAAAAAAATGACTGATTGCTATGGTATTGGTTTTAGAGATATATCTTGCAAAATGACGGAGTTATGACCAAAAAACGAAAATGAGAGGCTTTCTGAAAATATAAAATTTCCATAAAATCTTCAAAATGTAAATTGAAATCTATATTTATATACTGGAAAATCATAAAAAAATCACTGATTGCTATGGTATTGGTCATAGAGATATATCTTGCAAAATGACGGAGTTATGACCAAATAACTAATATGATAGGCGTTCTGAAAATATAAAATTTCCATAAAATCTTCAAAATGTAAATTAATATCTATATTTATATACTGAAAAATCAGAAAAAAATCACTGATTGCTATGGTATTGGTTTTAGAGATATATCTTGCAAAATGACGGAGTTATGACCAAAAAAGGAATCTGAGAGGCATTCTGAAAATATAAAATTTCCATAAAATCGTCAAAATGTAAATTAATATCTATATTTATATTTCTTGAAAAATCAGAAAAAAATCACTGATTGCTATGGTATTGGTTTTAGAGATATATCTTGCAAAATGACGGAGTTATGACCAAAAAACGAATCTGAGAGGCATTCTGAAAATATAAAATTTCCATAAAATCGTCAAAATGTAAATTAATATCTATATTTATATACTGGAAAATCATAAAAAAAATCACTGATTGCTATGGTATTGGTTATAGAGATATATCTTGCAAAATGACGGAGTTATGACCAAAACACGAAACTGAGAGGCGTTCTAAAAATATAAAATTTCCATAAAATCTTCAAAATGTAAATTGAAATCTATATTTATATACTGAAAAATCAGAAAAAAATCACTGATTGCTATGGTATTGGTTTTAGAGATATATCTTGCAAAATGATGGAGTTATGACCAAAAAACTAATCTGAGAGGCGTTCTGAAACCTTAAAATTTCCATAAAATCGTCAAAATGTAAATTAATATCTATATTTATATACTGAAAAATCAGAAAAAAATCACTGATTGCTATGGTATTAGTTTCAGAGAAATATCTTGCAAAATGACGGAGTTATGACCAAAAAACGAATCTGAGAGGCATTCTGAAAATATAAAATTTCCATAAAATCTTCAAAATGTAAATTGAAATCTATATTTATATACTGGAAAATCATAAAAAAATCACTGATTGCTATGGTATTGGTTATAGAGATATATCTTGCAAAATGACGGAGTTATGACCAAATAACTAATCTGAGAGGCGTTCTGAAACCTTAAAATTTCCATAAAATCATCAAAATGTAAATTAATATCTATATTTATATACTGAAAAATCAGAAAAAAATCACTGATTGCTATGGTATAAGTTTTAGAGATATATCTTGCAAAATGACGGAGTTATGACCAAAAAAGGAATCTGAGAGGCATTCTGAAAATATAAATTTCCATAAAATCGTCAAAATGTAAATTAATATCTAGATTTAAATACTGAAAAATCAGAAAAAAATCACTGATTGCTATGGTATTGGTTTTAGAGATATATCTTGCAAAATGACGGAGTTATGACCAAAAAACTAATCTGAGAGGCGTTCTGAAACCTTAAAATTTCCATGAAATCGTCAAAATGTAAATTAATATCTATATTTATATACTGAAAAATCAGAAAAAAATGACTGATTGCTATGGTATTGGTTTTAGAGATATATCTTGCAAAATGACGGAGTTATGACCAAAAAAGGAATCTGAGAGGCATTCTGAAAATATAAAATTTCCGTAAAATCGTCAAAATGTAAATTAATATCTATATTTATATTTCTTGAAAAATCAGAAAAAAATCACTGATTGCTATGGTATTGGTTTTAGAGATATATCTTGCAAAATGACGGAGTTATGACCAAAAAACGAATCTGAGAGGCATTCTGAAAATATAAAATTTCCATAAAATCGTCAAAATGTAAATTAATATCTATATTTATATACTGGAAAATCATAAAAAAAATCACTGATTGCTATGGTATTGGTTATAGAGATATATCTTGCAAAATGACGGAGTTATGACCAAATAACTAATCTGAGAGGCGTTCTGAAACCTTAAAATTTCCATAAAATCATCAAAATGTAAATTGAAATCTATATTTATATACTGGAAAATCATAAAAAAATCACTGATTGCTATGGTATTGGTCATAGAGATATATCTTGCAAAATGACGGAGTTATGACCAAATAACTAATATGAGAGGCGTTCTGAAAATATAAAATTTCCATAAAATCTTCAAAATGTAAATTAATATCTATATTTATATACTGAAAAATCAGAAAAAAATCACTGATTGCTATGGTATTGGTTTTAGAGATATATCTTGCAAAATGACGGAGTTATGACCAAAAAAGGAATCTGAGAGGCATTCTGAAAATATAAAATTTCCATAAAATCGTCAAAATGTAAATTATTATCTATATTTATATACTGAAAAATCAGAAAAAAATGACTGATTGCTATGGTATTGGTTTTAGAGATATATCTTGCAAAATGACGGAGTTATGACCAAAAAACGAAACTGAGAGGCTTTCTGAAAATATAAAATTTCCATAAAATCTTCAAAATGTAAATTGAAATCTATATTTATATACTGGAAAATCATAAAAAAATCACTGATTGCTATGGTATTGGTCATAGAGATATATCTTGCAAAATGACGGAGTTATGACCAAATAACTAATATGAGAGGCGTTCTGAAAATATAAAATTTCCATAAAATCTTCAAAATGTAAATTAATATCTATATTTATATACTGAAAAATCAGAAAAAAATCACTGATTGCTATGGTATTGGTTTTAGAGATATATCTTGCAAAATGACGGAGTTATGACCAAAAAAGGAATCTGAGAGGCATTCTGAAAATATAAAATTTCCATAAAATCGTCAAAATGTAAATTAATATCTATATTTATATTTCTTGAAAAATCAGAAAAAAATCACTGATTGCTATGGTATTGGTTTTAGAGATATATCTTGCAAAATGACGGAGTTATGACCAAAAAACGAATCTGAGAGGCATTCTGAAAATATAAAATTTCCATAAAATCGTCAAAATGTAAATTAATATCTATATATATATACTGGAAAATCATAAAAGAAATCACTGATTGCTATGGTATTGGTTATAGAGATATATCTTGCAAAATGACGGAGTTATGACCAAAACACGAAACTGAGAGGCGTTCTAAAAATATAAAATTTCCATAAAATCTTCAAAATGTAAATTGAAATCTATATTTATATACTGAAAAATCAGAAAAAAATCACTGATTGCTATGGTATTGGTTTTAGAGATATATCTTGCAAAATGATGGAGTTATGACCAAAAAACTAATCTGAGAGGCGTTCTGAAACCTTAAAATTTCCATAAAATCGTCAAAATGTAAATTAATATCTATATTTATATACTGAAAAATCAGAAAAAAATCACTGATTGCTATGGTATTAGTTTTAGAGAAATATCTTGCAAAATGACGGAGTTATGACCAAAAAACGAATCTGAGAGGCATTCTGAAAATATAAAATTTCCATAAAATCTTCAAAATGTAAATTGAAATCTATATTTATATACTGGAAAATCATAAAAAAATCACTGATTGCTATGGTATTGGTTATAGAGATATATCTTGCAAAATGACGGAGTTATGACCAAATAACTAATCTGAGAGGCGTTCTGAAACCTTAAAATTTCCATAAAATCATCAAAATGTAAATTAATATCTATATTTATATACTGAAAAATCAGAAAAAAATCACTGATTGCTATGGTATAAGTTTTAGAGATATATCTTGCAAAATGACGGAGTTATGACCAAAAAAGGAATCTGAGAGGCATTCTGAAAATATAAATTTCCATAAAATCGTCAAAATGTAAATTAATATCTAGATTTAAATACTGAAAAATCAGAAAAAAATCACTGATTGCTATGGTATTGGTTTTAGAGATATATCTTGCAAAATGACGGAGTTATGACCAAAAAACTAATCTGAGAGGCGTTCTGAAACCTTAAAATTTCCATAAAATCGTCAAAATGTAAATTAATATCTATATTTATATACTGAAAAATCAGAAAAAAATGACTGATTGCTATGGTATTGGTTTTAGAGATATATCTTGCAAAATGACGGAGTTATGACCAAAAAACGAAACTGAGAGGTTTTCTGAAAATATAAAATTTCCATAAAATCTTCAAAATGTAAATTGAAATCTATATTTATATACTGGAAAATCATAAAAAAATCACTGATTGCTATGGTATTGGTTTTAGAGATATATCTTGCAAAATGACGGAGTTATGACCAAAAAACTAATCTGAGAGGCATTCTGAAACCTTAAAATCGTCAAAATGTAAATTAATATCTATATTAATATACTGAAAAATCAGAAAAAAATCACTGATTGCTATGGTATTGGTATTAGAGATATATCTTGCAAAATGACGGAGTTATGACCATAAAACTAATCTGAGAGGCGTTCTGAAAATATAAAATTTCCATAAAATCTTCAAAATGTAAATTGAAATCTATATTTATATACTGAAAAATCAGAAAAAAATCACTGATTGCTATGGTATTAGTTTTAGAGAAATATCTTGCAAAATGACGGAGTTATGACCAAAAAAGGAATCTGAGAGGCATTCTGAAAATATAAATTTCCATAAAATCGTCAAAATGTAAATTAATATCTATATTTATATACTGAAAAATCAGAAAAAAATGACTGATTGCTATGGTATTGGTTTAAGAGATATATCTTGCAAAATGACGGAGTTATGACCAAAAAACGAAACTGAGAGGCTTTCTGAAAATATAAAATTTCCATAAAATCTTCAAAATGTAAATTGAAATCTATATTTATATACTGGAAAATCATAAAAAAATCACTGATTGCTATGGTATTGGTCATAGAGATATATCTTGCAAAATGACGGAGTTATGACCAAATAACTAATATGAGAGGCGTTCTGAAAATATAAAATTTCCATAAAATCTTCAAAATGTAAATTAATATCTATATTTATATACTGAAAAATCAGAAAAAAATCACTGATTGCTATGGTATTGGTTTTAGAGATATATCTTGCAAAATGACGGAGTTATGACCAAAAAAGGAATCTGAGAGGCATTCTGAAAATATAAAATTTCCATAAAATCGTCAAAATGTAAATTAATATCTATATTTATATTTCTTGAAAAATCAGAAAAAAATCACTGATTGCTATGGTATTGGTTTTAGAGATATATCTTGCAAAATGACGGAGTTATGACCAAAAAACGAATCTGAGAGGCATTCTGAAAATATAAAATTTCCATAAAATCGTCAAAATGTAAATTAATATCTATATTTATATACTGGAAAATCATAAAAAAAATCACTGATTGCTATGGTATTGGTTATAGAGATATATCTTGCAAAATGACGGAGTTATGACCAAAACACGAAACTGAGAGGCGTTCTAAAAATATAAAATTTCCATAAAATCTTCAAAATGTAAATTGAAATCTATATTTATATACTGAAAAATCAGAAAAAAATCACTGATTGCTATGGTATTGGTTTTAGAGATATATCTTGCAAAATGATGGAGTTATGACCAAAAAACTAATCTGAGAGGCGTTCTGAAACCTTAAAATTTCCATAAAATCATCAAAATGTAAATTAATATCTATATTTATATACTGAAAAATCAGAAAAAAATCACTGATTGCTATGGTATAAGTTTTAGAGATATATCTTGCAAAATGACGGAGTTATGACCAAAAAAGGAATCTGAGAGGCATTCTGAAAATATAAATTTCCATAAAATCGTCAAAATGTAAATTAATATCTAGATTTAAATACTGAAAAATCAGAAAAAAATCACTGATTGCTATGGTATTGGTTTTAGAGATATATCTTGCAAAATGACGGAGTTATGACCAAAAAACTAATCTGAGAGGCGTTCTGAAACCTTAAAATTTCCATAAAATCGTCAAAATGTAAATTAATATCTATATTTATATACTGAAAAATCAGAAAAAAATGACTGATTGCTATGGTATTGGTTTTAGAGATATATCTTGCAAAATGACGGAGTTATGACCAAAAAAGGAATCTGAGAGGCATTCTGAAAATATAAAATTTCCATAAAATCGTCAAAATGTAAATTAATATCTATATTTATATGTCTTGAAAAATCAGAAAAAAATCACTGATTGCTATGGTATTGGTTTTAGAGATATATCTTGCAAAATGACGGAGTTATGACCAAAAAACGAATCTGAGAGGCATTCTGAAAATATAAAATTTCCATAAAATCGTCAAAATGTAAATTAATATCTATATTTATATACTGGAAAATCATAAAAAAAATCACTGATTGCTATGGTATTGGTTATAGAGATATATCTTGCAAAATGACGGAGTTATGACCAAAAAACGAATCTGAGAGGCATTCTGAAAATATAAAATTTCCATAAAATCTTCAAAATGTAAATTGAAATCTATATTTATATACTGGAAAATCATAAAAAAATCACTGATTGCTATGGTATAAGTTTTAGAGATATATCTTGCAAAATGACGGAGTTATGACCAAAAAAGGAATCTGAGAGGCATTCTGAAAATATAAATTTCCATAAAATCGTCAAAATGTAAATTAATATCTAGATTTAAATACTGAAAAATCAGAAAAAAATCACTGATTGCTATGGTATTGGTTTTAGAGATATATCTTGCAAAATGACGGAGTTATGACCAAAAAACGAATCTGAGAGGCATTCTGAAAATATAAAATTTCCATAAAATCGTCAAAATGTAAATTAATATCTATATTTATATACTGGAAAATCATAAAAAAAATCACTGATTGCTATGGTATTGGTTATAGAGATATATCTTGCAAAATGACGGAGTTATGACCAAAAAACGAATCTGAGAGGCATTCTGAAAATATAAAATTTCCATAAAATCTTCAAAATGTAAATTGAAATCTATATTTATATACTGGAAAATCATAAAAAAATCACTGATTGCTATGGTATAAGTTTTAGAGATATATCTTGCAAAATGACGGAGTTATGACCAAAAAAGGAATCTGAGAGGCATTCTGAAAATATAAATTTCCATAAAATCGTCAAAATGTAAATTAATATCTAGATTTAAATACTGAAAAATCAGAAAAAAATCACTGATTGCTATGGTATTGGTTTTAGAGATATATCTTGCAAAATGACGGAGTTATGACCAAAAAACGAAACTGAGAGGTTTTCTGAAAATATAAAATTTCCATAAAATCTTCAAAATGTAAATTGAAATCTATATTTATATACTGGAAAATCATAAAAAAATCACTGATTGCTATGGTATTGGTTTTAGAGATATATCTTGCAAAATGACGGAGTTATGACCAAAAAACTAATCTGAGAGGCATTCTGAAACCTTAAAATCGTCAAAATGTAAATTAATATCTATATTAATATACTGAAAAATCAGAAAAAAATCACTGATTGCTATGGTATTGGTATTAGAGATATATCTTGCAAAATGACGGAGTTATGACCATAAAACTAATCTGAGAGGCGTTCTGAAAATATAAAATTTCCATAAAATCTTCAAAATGTAAATTGAAATCTATATTTATATACTGAAAAATCAGAAAAAAATCACTGATTGCTATGGTATTAGTTTTAGAGAAATATCTTGCAAAATGACGGAGTTATGACCAAAAAACGAATCTGAGAGGCATTCTGAAAATATAAAATTTCCATAAAATCGTCAATATGTAAATTAATATCTATATTTATATACTGGAAAATCATAAAAAAAATCACTGATTGCTATGGTATTGGTTTTAGAGATATATCTTGCAAAATGACGGAGTTATGACCAAAAAAGGAATCTGAGAGGCATTCTGAAAATATAAAATTTCCATAAAATCTTCAAAATGTAAATTGAAATCTATATTTATATACTGGAAAATCATAAAAAAATCACTGATTGCTATGGTATTGGTTATAGAGATATATCTTGCAAAATGACGGAGTTATGACCAAATTCCTAATCTGAGAGGCGTTCTGAAACCTTAAAATTTCCATAAAATCTTCAAAATGTAAATTAATATCAATATTTATATACTGAAAAATCAGAAAAAAATCACTGATTGCTATGGTATAAGTTTTAGAGATATATCTTGCAAAATGACGGAGTTATGACCAAAAAAGGAATCTGAGAGGCATTCTGAAAATATAAATTTCCATAAAATCGTCAAAATGTAAATTAATATCTAGATTTAAATACTGAAAAATCAGAAAAAAATCACTGATTGCTATGGTATTGGTTTTAGAGATATATCTTGCAAAATGACGGAGTTATGACCAAAAAACTAATCTGAGAGGCGTTCTGAAACCTTAAAATTTCCATAAAATCGTCAAAATGTAAATTAATATCTATATTTATATACTGAAAAATCAGAAAAAAATGACTGATTGCTATGGTATTGGTTTAAGAGATATATCTTGCAAAATGACGGAGTTATGACCAAAAAACGAAACTGAGAGGCTTTCTGAAAATATAAAATTTCCATAAAATCTTCAAAATGTAAATTGAAATCTATATTTATATACTGGAAAATCATAAAAAAATCACTGATTGCTATGGTATTGGTCATAGAGATATATCTTGCAAAATGACGGAGTTATGACCAAAAAAGGAATCTGAGAGGCATTCTGAAAATATAAAATTTCCATAAAATCGTCAAAATGTAAATTAATATCTATATTTATATTTCTTGAAAAATCAGAAAAAAATCACTGATTGCTATGGTATTGGTTTTAGAGATATATCTTGCAAAATGACGGAGTTATGACCAAAAAACGAATCTGAGAGGCATTCTGAAAATATAAAATTTCCATAAAATCGTCAAAATGTAAATTAATATCTATATTTATATACTGGAAAATCATAAAAAAAATCACTGATTGCTATGGTATTGGTTATAGAGATATATCTTGCAAAATGACGGAGTTATGACCAAAACACGAAACTGAGAGGCGTTCTAAAAATATAAAATTTCCATAAAATCTTCAAAATGTAAATTGAAATCTATATTTATATACTGAAAAATCAGAAAAAAATCACTGATTGCTATGGTATTGGTTTTAGAGATATATCTTGCAAAATGATGGAGTTATGACCAAAAAACTAATCTGAGAGGCGTTCTGAAACCTTAAAATTTCCATAAAATCATCAAAATGTAAATTAATATCTATATTTATATACTGAAAAATCAGAAAAAAATCACTGATTGCTATGGTATAAGTTTTAGAGATATATCTTGCAAAATGACGGAGTTATGACCAAAAAAGGAATCTGAGAGGCATTCTGAAAATATAAATTTCCATAAAATCGTCAAAATGTAAATTAATATCTAGATTTAAATACTGAAAAATCAGAAAAAAATCACTGATTGCTATGGTATTGGTTTTAGAGATATATCTTGCAAAATGACGGAGTTATGACCAAAAAACTAATCTGAGAGGCGTTCTGAAACCTTAAAATTTCCATAAAATCGTCAAAATGTAAATTAATATCTATATTTATATACTGAAAAATCAGAAAAAAATGACTGATTGCTATGGTATTGGTTTTAGAGATATATCTTGCAAAATGACGGAGTTATGACCAAAAAAGGAATCTGAGAGGCATTCTGAAAATATAAAATTTCCATAAAATCGTCAAAATGTAAATTAATATCTATATTTATATTTCTTGAAAAATCAGAAAAAAATCACTGATTGCTATGGTATTGGTTTTAGAGATATATCTTGCAAAATGACGGAGTTATGACCAAAAAACGAATCTGAGAGGCATTCTGAAAATATAAAATTTCCATAAAATCGTCAAAATGTAAATTAATATCTATATTTATATACTGGAAAATCATAAAAAAAATCACTGATTGCTATGGTATTGGTTATAGAGATATATCTTGCAAAATGACGGAGTTATGACCAAAAAACGAATCTGAGAGGCATTCTGAAAATATAAAATTTCCATAAAATCTTCAAAATGTAAATTGAAATCTATATTTATATACTGGAAAATCATAAAAAAATCACTGATTGCTATGGTATAAGTTTTAGAGATATATCTTGCAAAATGACGGAGTTATGACCAAAAAAGGAATCTGAGAGGCATTCTGAAAATATAAATTTCCATAAAATCGTCAAAATGTAAATTAATATCTAGATTTAAATACTGAAAAATCAGAAAAAAATCACTGATTGCTATGGTATTGGTTTTAGAGATATATCTTGCAAAATGACGGAGTTATGACCAAAAAACTAATCTGAGAGGCGTTCTGAAACCTTAAAATTTCCATAAAATCGTCAAAATGTAAATTAATATCTATATTTATATACTGAAAAATCAGAAAAAAATGACTGATTGCTATGGTATTGGTTTTAGAGATATATCTTGCAAAATGACGGAGTTATGACCAAAAAACGAAACTGAGAGGTTTTCTGAAAATATAAAATTTCCATAAAATCTTCAAAATGTAAATTGAAATCTATATTTATATACTGGAAAATCATAAAAAAATCACTGATTGCTATGGTATTGGTTTTAGAGATATATCTTGCAAAATGACGGAGTTATGACCAAAAAACTAATCTGAGAGGCATTCTGAAACCTTAAAATCGTCAAAATGTAAATTAATATCTATATTAATATACTGAAAAATCAGAAAAAAATCACTGATTGCTATGGTATTGGTATTAGAGATATATCTTGCAAAATGACGGAGTTATGACCATAAAACTAATCTGAGAGGCGTTCTGAAAATATAAAATTTCCATAAAATCTTCAAAATGTAAATTGAAATCTATATTTATATACTGAAAAATCAGAAAAAAATCACTGATTGCTATGGTATTAGTTTTAGAGAAATATCTTGCAAAATGACGGAGTTATGACCAAAAAACGAATCTGAGAGGCATTCTGAAAATATAAAATTTCCATAAAATCGTCAATATGTAAATTAATATCTATATTTATATACTGGAAAATCATAAAAAAAATCACTGATTGCTATGGTATTGGTTTTAGAGATATATCTTGCAAAATGACGGAGTTATGACCAAAAAAGGAATCTGAGAGGCATTCTGAAAATATAAAATTTCCATAAAATCTTCAAAATGTAAATTGAAATCTATATTTATATACTGGAAAATCATAAAAAAATCACTGATTGCTATGGTATTGGTTATAGAGATATATCTTGCAAAATGACGGAGTTATGACCAAATTCCTAATCTGAGAGGCGTTCTGAAACCTTAAAATTTCCATAAAATCTTCAAAATGTAAATTAATATCAATATTTATATACTGAAAAATCAGAAAAAAATCACTGATTGCTATGGTATAAGTTTTAGAGATATATCTTGCAAAATGACGGAGTTATGACCAAAAAAGGAATCTGAGAGGCATTCTGAAAATATAAATTTCCATAAAATCGTCAAAATGTAAATTAATATCTAGATTTAAATACTGAAAAATCAGAAAAAAATCACTGATTGCTATGGTATTGGTTTTAGAGATATATCTTGCAAAATGACGGAGTTATGACCAAAAAACTAATCTGAGAGGCGTTCTGAAACCTTAAAATTTCCATAAAATCGTCAAAATGTAAATTAATATCTATATTTATATACTGAAAAATCAGAAAAAAATGACTGATTGCTATGGTATTGGTTTAAGAGATATATCTTGCAAAATGACGGAGTTATGACCAAAAAACGAAACTGAGAGGCTTTCTGAAAATATAAAATTTCCATAAAATCTTCAAAATGTAAATTGAAATCTATATTTATATACTGGAAAATCATAAAAAAATCACTGATTGCTATGGTATTGGTCATAGAGATATATCTTGCAAAATGACGGAGTTATGACCAAATAACTAATATGAGAGGCGTTCTGAAAATATAAAATTTCCATAAAATCTTCAAAATGTAAATTAATATCTATATTTATATACTGAAAAATCAGAAAAAAATCACTGATTGCTATGGTATTGGTTTTAGAGATATATCTTGCAAAATGACGGAGTTATGACCAAAAAAGGAATCTGAGAGGCATTCTGAAAATATAAAATTTCCATAAAATCGTCAAAATGTAAATTAATATCTATATTTATATTTCTTGAAAAATCAGAAAAAAATCACTGATTGCTATGGTATTGGTTTTAGAGATATATCTTGCAAAATGACGGAGTTATGACCAAAAAACGAATCTGAGAGGCATTCTGAAAATATAAAATTTCCATAAAATCGTCAAAATGTAAATTAATATCTATATTTATATACTGGAAAATCATAAAAAAAATCACTGATTGCTATGGTATTGGTTATAGAGATATATCTTGCAAAATGACGGAGTTATGACCAAAACACGAAACTGAGAGGCGTTCTAAAAATATAAAATTTCCATAAAATCTTCAAAATGTAAATTGAAATCTATATTTATATACTGAAAAATCAGAAAAAAATCACTGATTGCTATGGTATTGGTTTTAGAGATATATCTTGCAAAATGATGGAGTTATGACCAAAAAACTAATCTGAGAGGCGTTCTGAAACCTTAAAATTTCCATAAAATCGTCAAAATGTAAATTAATATCTATATTTATATACTGAAAAATCAGAAAAAAATCACTGATTGCTATGGTATTAGTTTTAGAGAAATATCTTGCAAAATGACGGAGTTATGACCAAAAAACGAATCTGAGAGGCATTCTGAAAATATAAAATTTCCATAAAATCTTCAAAATGTAAATTGAAATCTATATTTATATACTGGAAAATCATAAAAAAATCACTGATTGCTATGGTATTGGTTATAGAGATATATCTTGCAAAATGACGGAGTTATGACCAAATAACTAATCTGAGAGGCGTTCTGAAACCTTAAAATTTCCATAAAATCATCAAAATGTAAATTAATATCTATATTTATATACTGAAAAATCAGAAAAAAATCACTGATTGCTATGGTATAAGTTTTAGAGATATATCTTGCAAAATGACGGAGTTATGACCAAAAAAGGAATCTGAGAGGCATTCTGAAAATATAAATTTCCATAAAATCGTCAAAATGTAAATTAATATCTAGATTTAAATACTGAAAAATCAGAAAAAAATCACTGATTGCTATGGTATTGGTTTTAGAGATATATCTTGCAAAATGACGGAGTTATGACCAAAAAACTAATCTGAGAGGCGTTCTGAAACCTTAAAATTTCCATAAAATCGTCAAAATGTAAATTAATATCTATATAGATATACTGAAAAATCAGAAAAAAATGACTGATTGCTATGGTATTGGTTTTAGAGATATATCTTGCAAAATGACGGAGTTATGACCAAAAAAGGAATCTGAGAGGCATTCTGAAAATATAAAATTTCCATAAAATCGTCAAAATGTAAATTAATATCTATATTTATATTTCTTGAAAAATCAGAAAAAAATCACTGATTGCTATGGTATTGGTTTTAGAGATATATCTTGCAAAATGACGGAGTTATGACCAAAAAACGAATCTGAGAGGCATTCTGAAAATATAAAATTTCCATAAAATCGTCAAAATGTAAATTAATATCTATATTTATATACTGGAAAATCATAAAAAAAATCACTGATTGCTATGGTATTGGTTATAGAGATATATCTTGCAAAATGACGGAGTTATGACCAAAACACGAAACTGAGAGGCGTTCTAAAAATATAAAATTTCCATAAAATCTTCAAAATGTAAATTGAAATCTATATTTATATACTGAAAAATCAGAAAAAAATCACTGATTGCTATGGTATTGGTTTTAGAGATATATCTTGCAAAATGATGGAGTTATGACCAAAAAACTAATCTGAGAGGCGTTCTGAAACCTTAAAATTTCCATAAAATCGTCAAAATGTAAATTAATATCTATATTTATATACTGAAAAATCAGAAAAAAATCACTGATTGCTATGGTATTAGTTTTAGAGAAATATCTTGCAAAATGACGGAGTTATGACCAAAAAACGAATCTGAGAGGCATTCTGAAAATATAAAATTTCCATAAAATCTTCAAAATGTAAATTGAAATCTATATTTATATACTGGAAAATCATAAAAAAATCACTGATTGCTATGGTATTGGTTATAGAGATATATCTTGCAAAATGACGGAGTTATGACCAAATAACTAATCTGAGAGGCGTTCTGAAACCTTAAAATTTCCATAAAATCATCAAAATGTAAATTAATATCTATATTTATATACTGAAAAATCAGAAAAAAATCGCTGATTGCTATGGTATAAGTTTTAGAGATATATCTTGCAAAATGACGGAGTTATGACCAAAAAAGGAATCTGAGAGGCATTCTGAAAATATAAATTTCCATAAAATCGTCAAAATGTAAATTAATATCTAGATTTAAATACTGAAAAATCAGAAAAAAATCACTGATTGCTATGGTATTGGTTTTAGAGATATATCTTGCAAAATGACGGAGTTATGACCAAAAAACTAATCTGAGAGGCGTTCTGAAACCTTAAAATTTCCATAAAATCGTCAAAATGTAAATTAATATCTATATTTATATACTGAAAAATCAGAAAAAAATGACTGATTGCTATGGTATTGGTTTTAGAGATATATCTTGCAAAATGACGGAGTTATGACCAAAAAACGAAACTGAGAGGCTTTCTGAAAATATAAAATTTCCATAAAATCTTCAAAATGTAAATTGAAATCTATATTTATATACTGGAAAATCATAAAAAAATCACTGATTGCTATGGTATTGGTTATAGAGATATATCTTGCAAAATGACGGAGTTATGACCAAATAACTAATCTGAGAGGCGTTCTGAAACCTTAAAATTTCCATAAAATCTTCAAAATGTAAATTAATATCTATATTTATATACTGAAAAATCAGAAAAAAATCACTGATTGCTATGGTATAAGTTCTAGAGATATATCTTGCAAAATGACGGAGTTATGACCAAAAAAGGAATCTGAGAGGCATTCTGAAAATATAAATTTCCATAAAATCGTCAAAATGTAAATTAATATCTAGATTTAATTACTGAAAAATCAGAAAAAAATCACTGATTGCTATGGTATTGGTTTTAGAGATATATCTTGCAAAATGACGGAGTTATGACCAAAAAACTAATCTGAGAGGCGTTCTGAAACCTTAAAATTTCCATAAAATCGTCAAAATGTAAATTAATATCTATATTTATATACTGAAAAATCAGAAAAAAATGACTGATTGCTATGGTATTGGTTTTAGAGATATATCTTGCAAAATGACGGAGTTATGACCAAAAAACGAAACTGAGAGGCTTTCTGAAAATATAAAATTTCCATAAAATCTTCAAAATGTAAATTGAAATCTATATTTATATACTGGAAAATCATAAAAAAATCACTGATTGCTATGGTATTGGTCATAGAGATATATCTTGCAAAATGACGGAGTTATGACCAAAAAACGAAACTGAGAGGCTTTCTGAAAATATAAAATTTCCATAAAATCTTCAAAATGTAAATTGAAATCTATATTTATATACTGGAAAATCATAAAAAAATCACTGATTGCTATGGTATTGGTCATAGAGATATATCTTGCAAAATGACGGAGTTATGACCAAATAACTAATATGAGAGGCGTTCTGAAAATATAAAATTTCCATAAAATCTTCAAAATGTAAATTAATATCTATATTTATATACTGAAAAATCAGAAAAAAATCACTGATTGCTATGGTATTGGTTTTAGAGATATATCTTGCAAAATGACGGAGTTATGACCAAAAAAGGAATCTGAGAGGCATTCTGAAAATATAAAATTTCCATAAAATCGTCAAAATGTAAATTAATATCTATATTTATATTTCTTGAAAAATCAGAAAAAAATCACTGATTGCTATGGTATTGGTTTTAGAGATATATCTTGCAAAATGACGGAGTTATGACCAAAAAACGAATCTGAGAGGCATTCTGAAAATATAAAATTTCCATAAAATCGTCAAAATGTAAATTAATATCTATATTTATATACTGGAAAATCATAAAAAAAATCACTGATTGCTATGGTATTGGTTATAGAGATATATCTTGCAAAATGGCGGAGTTATGACCAACAAACGAATCTGAGAGGCATTCTGAAAATATAAAATTTCCATAAAATCGTCAAAATGTAAATTAATATCTATATTTATATACTGGAAAATCATAAAAAAATCACTGATTGCTATGGTATTGGTTATAGAGATATATCTTGCAAAATGACGGAGTTATGACCAAATAACTAATCTGAGAGGCGTTCTGAAACCTTAAAATTTCCATAAAATCGTCAAAATGTAAATTAATATCTATATTTATATACTGAAAAATCAGAAAAAAATCACTGATTGCTACAGTATTGGTTTTAGAGATATATCTTGCAAAATGACGGAGTTATGACCAAAAAACTAATCTGAGAGGCATTCTGAAACCTTAAAATTTCCATAAAATCGTCAAAATGTAAATTAATATCTATATTAATATACTGAAAAATCAGAAAAAAATCACTGATTGCTATGGTATTGGTATTAGAGATATATCTTGCAAAATGACGGAGTTATGACCAAAAAACTAATCTGAGAGGCGTTTTGAAACCTTAACATTTCCATAAAATCGTCAAAATGTAAATTAATATCTATATTAATATACTGAAAATTCAGAAAAAAATCACTGATTGCTATGGTATTGGTTTTAGAGATATATCTTGCAAAATGACGGAGTTATGACCAAAAAACTAATCTGAGAGGCGTTCTGAAACCTTAAAATTTCCATAAAATCGTCAAAATGTAAATTAATATCTATATTTAAATACTGAAAAATCAGAAAAATATCACTGATTGCTATGGTATTGGTTTTAGAGATATATCTTGCAAAATGACGGAGTTATGACCAAAAAACGAATCTGAGAGGCATTCTGAAAATATAAAATTTCCATAAAATCGTCAAAATGTAAATTAATATCTATATTTATATACTGGAAAATCATAAAAAAATCACTGATTGCTATGGTATTGGTTATAGAGATATATCTTGCAAAATGACGGAGTTATGACCAAATAACTAATCTGAGAGGCGTTCTGAAACCTTAAAATTTCCATAAAATCGTCAAAATGTAAATTAATATCTATATTTATATACTGAAAAATCAGAAAAAAATCACTGATTGCTACGGTATTGGTTTTAGAGATATATCTTGCAAAATGACGGAGTTATGACCAAAAAACTAATCTGAGAGGCATTCTGAAACCTTAAAATTTCCATAAAATCGTCAAAATGTAAATTAATATCTATATTAATATACTGAAAAATCAGAAAAAAATCACTGATTGCTATGGTATTGGTATTAGAGATATATCTTGCAAAATGACGGAGTTATGACCAAAAAACTAATCTGAGAGGCGTTTTGAAACCTTAACATTTCCATAAAATCGTCAAAATGTAAATTAATATCTATATTAATATACTGAAAATTCAGAAAAAAATCACTGATTGCTATGGTATTGGTTTTAGAGATATATCTTGCAAAATGACGGAGTTATGACCAAAAAACGAAACTGAGAGGCTTTCTGAAACCTTAAAATTTCCATAAAATCGTCAAAATGTAAATTAATATCTATATTTATATACTGAAAAATCAGAAAAAAATCACTGATTGCTACGGTATTGGTTTTAGAGATATATCTTGCAAAATGACGGAGTTATGACCAAAAAACTAATCTGAGAGGCATTCTGAAACCTTAAAATTTCCATAAAATCATCAAAATGTAAATTAATATCTATATTAATATACTGAAAAATCAGAAAAAAATCACTGATTGCTATGGTATTGGTATTAGAGATATATCTTGCAAAATGACGGAGTTATGACCAAAAAACTAATCTGAGAGGCGTTCTGAAAATATAAAATTTCCATAAAATCTTCAAAATGTAAATTGAAATCTATATTTATATACTGAAAAATCAGAAAAAAATCACTGATTGCTATGGTATTAGTTTTAGAGAAATATCTTGCAAAATGACGGAGTTATGACCAAAAAAGGAATCTGAGAGGCATTCTGAAAATATAAAATTTCCATAAAATCTTCAAAATGTAAATTGAAATCTATATTTATATACTGGAAAATCATAAAAAAATCACTGATTGCTATGGTATTGGTTTTAGAGATATATCTTGCAAAATGACGGAGTTATGACCAAAAAACGAAACTGAGAGGTTTTCTGAAAATATAAAATTTCCATAAAATCTTCAAAATGTAAATTGAAATCTATATTTATATACTGGAAAATCATAAAAAAATCACTGATTGCTATGGTATTGGTTTTAGAGATATATCTTGCAAAATGACGGAGTTATGACCAAAAAACTAATCTGAGAGGCATTCTGAAACCTTAAAATCGTCAAAATGTAAATTAATATCTATATTAATATACTGAAAAATCAGAAAAAAATCACTGATTGCTATGGTATTGGTATTAGAGATATATCTTGCAAAATGACGGAGTTATGACCATAAAACTAATCTGAGAGGCGTTCTGAAAATATAAAATTTCCATAAAATCTTCAAAATGTAAATTGAAATCTATATTTATATACTGAAAAATCAGAAAAAAATCACTGATTGCTATGGTATTAGTTTTAGAGAAATATCTTGCAAAATGACGGAGTTATGACCAAAAAACGAATCTGAGAGGCATTCTGAAAATATAAAATTTCCATAAAATCGTCAAAATGTAAATTAATATCTATATTTATATACTGGAAAATCATAAAAAAAATCACTGATTGCTATGGTATTGGTTTTAGAGATATATCTTGCAAAATGACGGAGTTATGACCAAAAAAGGAATCTGAGAGGCATTCTGAAAATATAAAATTTCCATAAAATCTTCAAAATGTAAATTGAAATCTATATTTATATACTGGAAAATCATAAAAAAATCACTGATTGCTATGGTATTGGTTATAGAGATATATCTTGCAAAATGACGGAGTTATGACCAAATTCCTAATCTGAGAGGCGTTCTGAAACCTTAAAATTTCCATAAAATCTTCAAAATGTAAATTAATATCAATATTTATATACTGAAAAATCAGAAAAAAATCACTGATTGCTATGGTATAAGTTTTAGAGATATATCTTGCAAAATGACGGAGTTATGACCAAAAAAGGAATCTGAGAGGCATTCTGAAAATATAAATTTCCATAAAATCGTCAAAATGTAAATTAATATCTAGATTTAAATACTGAAAAATCAGAAAAAAATCACTGATTGCTATGGTATTGGTTTTAGAGATATATCTTGCAAAATGACGGAGTTATGACCAAAAAACTAATCTGAGAGGCGTTCTGAAACCTTAAAATTTCCATAAAATCGTCAAAATGTAAATTAATATCTATATTTATATACTGAAAAATCAGAAAAAAATGACTGATTGCTATGGTATTGGTTTA
>JASXSY010002885.1:0-73641 GCA_034509805.1 Sipha maydis
TGCTCGTGGCCGGCGCGCGCGTCGTCAACGTGTCCGGTTCCTCTGGCCACCTGTCGCGGATACCCGGTGACCGGTTGAAGCGGAGGTTGGCGTCGCCGCGGCTCACCGTCGAGGAGCTGGACGCTCTGGTGCGGCAGTTCGTGGACGCGGCCGCGGCGGGCGACCACGGACGGTTCGGATGGCCGTCGCAGGCCTACTGCGTGTCCAAAGTGGCGGTGAGCGCGTTGACTTTTATACAGCAAAGGGCGTTCGACGCGGACGACAGAAAGGACATAGTGGTGAACGCCGTCCACCCGGGAAATGTGGCCACGGACATGTCCAGTCATAAGGGTCCGTTGACAATCGAACAGGGCGCTGAAGCTCCGGTTTTCCTTGCGCTGTTACCGAAGGGTGAACAAACGTTTAAAGGCCAATATGTATGGAACGACAAGACCATTAAGGACTGGTACAAGTAACGTGTGAAAGATGTACGCCATAAATGGATTTCTCCGTCCATTGCAATTGCAGTGATAGTAGTCCCTCTCACCCTTGAATTTTTACGTGTCGGCCATAGAGAAGCATATTTAAAAAAATAAAGAAATTGTATGGTGTTTATTATGTTCATTCCGATGACTTAAAAGTATTTACAAAAAATATTAATACCTACCCTTAGACTTGTATCGTTTAGCCGCATCGGTAGAAATCGATGAATCCATACATCTATTGACTCAAATTATTTCTACCTATTTTATTGTATATATTTATACATAATCATATTTTTATTTTTAATGTTTTTTTTTTTTTATTATTATTATTTATATATAATCATGTTTTTATTTTTAATGTTTTTTTTTTTTTATTATTTTTTGTTAATTATTTAATGATCATGAACACAAAATAAATAATTTTTTTTCTTCTATTATTTATACTTATAAGTTGAGTAGCAATGTGAATGTGTAAAAAATACTTGCATGATTATAATTTCGACTATGTAGATACATTGTGTTTTTAAGGACTTTTTTACGTGAAATCATGAACATAATATTGTAGTTTTGTAATTATTGATAACTTATTAATACCTACCTATTCATAATATCTAAAAAAAACTCTGCCGTTGTGTCGATGGTGGGACGACCGTGGCGAGATTAAACAAAAGTGTTATTATCACAACGAAGCAGAAATAGGAAAATGATCGTAAACCTTTTAAAATGAATTTAATCATAACAGTATAATGACGGCAAGAGTAAGGGAATGAGATAAGAATTAATCAACGTTGTTAGTAATAATTTTAGTAATTAACTTATTATATTATAGTAGTTAAACAAATAGCCCCAAGCTGACGGATTTTTATATCTATCAGGTGCAATCAATTTCTATTAAATTTGAATTCAAGAGATAAAATTATAAGATATTTTTGTTACAGTTATTGACGATAAAGTATATTTTTTTTTGTATACATGTAACACATTATTTAAATTATTTTGATGATTTCATATTTTTAATAGTATATAATTAATAATTTGATAAGTAATAATCTTAGATATTACACTATGAAAAGATAATTAATATATATATCTAAAATAAAACATCAAATGTTTCTTATTATCATTAATTTTTGTAGCGTCCTCTAAATTAATTAATATAAATTAAAAAATACTTTGGACGCTTAATTTCCCTATTTTGCCATATTTTGCCCTCTTTTGGGACGGTTATGCTTATTCACCTCCATGTATGTTTACACGTGTAATTTCGGGGAGCACAAAATGATACGGTTGTGACGCCATAAAAATATTAAGAAGATTATGCTCATGATAATTAATCGAAACAGCATAGATCAGGTTCATCAAATGGCGGTCCGCAGACAAGGAAAAAAGTGATAATGAAATACATTGATTTTTGACCGGCGGAAGCAGATATTATTCTTGTTGTCAAGCGTACAAGTATGAATGGGTGACCGTTTACGGAACGTAACGATTACACGTCAACGATAGTTCGTCAATTACCGTCGACCCTTGTTGACTTAATTTCTATTGTAGTACGTTTTTACTTCCTTCGTTTTAATTTATATTCTTATTTTTTTAAATTTTTTTTTTATATAATTATAATTTTTACCTGAGTAAATGAAATTATATTGTTTTATTTATCACATCGCTCAGGGGCCTTGTCAGTTTGTTTGATTCACCACTAGACGTAGTTGTTTTTTAATATTTTCAATATTATTATAAGACTTAATATATATTTAATTTTTCAAACACTTTTTAGCATTTTAATATGTTGAAAATATTTGATTTGTATTTTGACGGTCTCTGAAAATTTTCAAAATTCCCAATGTGGCCTTCTATGCTATAGACTAACTGCTTTTAAGAAGGGTAAATTATATTATCGTACAGTCTGTATATGGAAATATGGACGTGTGAGTCACACAGTGTGACGTCGGAGGAAATTAGTGCATCCAACATAATTTGCAATAATCAGCACAGAAATTATTTGATTATTATCAAATGTATAAACGGGACTGTCCCGTTTTTGATCATTATTTCCCGTTGTCCCGACAAAGTCTGTACGGGACGCTTTTTATCTCGTTTATAGAAAACGGTTCCGTTTCAATCCCATTATTTCTATATTGTTATACAATGTTTGTAAAATCTAATGTTGCGATCGAAAGGATATTTTTCATTGCAAATGTATTGCGAACGGATGAAAAAAATCGATTTCTTACACTTGCTATCAATGCGATTGTAATTTCGAAAAATCATTTAAAAAATATATTTTTTACAATGATTCTTCTGGTTGACATAACCATAACTATTTGATAAAATAAGTTCATCACAAAAATACAACAACACAATAAATTGTAATAATAGACAGGATGAGCAACCGACGTAACCCCTTAAATCATATGAGCAATATATTATAATTATTATTAATTATTATTTTATAATTTTAATGAATATAACTTAAATGTAACCAGAAAAAATAAAAAATTATCATATTATTTAAAAATTTTTTGTCCCGTTTATTATTTTTATAAAAACGGTCATCCTGAGCTACACCAACGCCGCATAGTTATGATTAAAAAAATGCTTAAAAACGATATGAAATTACGAACGGTGAACGAAAAGACTGTACCATGATTACGTCACACGATTGTTCATTCAGCTTGTAGGTAAATGCGTGCAACGAGCTGAGTTCATATTGCGTTCCAGGACAACGGCGGTAACCATTTTTGATAAATGGCTGTTATACAAAAGTATGAGAAAAAATTTGAAATTCACGAGTTGAATAGTATAATATATTATTATAATTTATACATAATAAATTATTAAAAATTATTAAATGGTTAATAATCATAAATCGTATTGTATATAAATAAATAAATAAAATCTTATCTTGAAGTATTATTATATTTGTAAAATACGACAGGTTTCAAATTAAAAACTCATCATCAGATAACAAAGTCAATTAAATCGCAACTGAATATGAAAAAATAAAATTTAGAAATTTTATTTATTTATTTATTTATTTATTCAACTCTTTATTTATTTATATAATAATTTATAAACGTTTAAATTCCGAGTGAAAAGAGTAACGAATTAGTTTAATCATGATGTATATGTGTGTGCACGTGTGGTTTTTCGTGTTCACGATATAGACCTGAATTATTGCTCCAAAAATCACAACCCTGGGAGAAAAAATAGGAAATGGTATCCTGTTAATTTTCTGAAAATAGTGTAGCATTGATGTAGCTACATTTGCTGATGACCATATAATTTGTGTGCTGATTATTGCAGATTATGTTGGATGCACTCATTTCCTCTAACGTTACACATTCACATATCCATTATAGACAATAATATAAATTCCACAATAATATAATTTACCCTTCCTAAAAGTAGTTTGTCTATGCTGTTTCGATTGATTATCATAAGCATAATCTTCCTAATATATTTATAGCGTCACAATCGTACAATTATTTACTCGTGAAAATATACACAAAAACGATTACATTAATTTAACCATGTGAATGATTTGGGTATGAAATTAAAAAAACATACGATTATTACGATTATTACGTAAACATGTATATTAACTATTTTAAAACAATAAAATATTAACATTTAAAAAGTTCAAATTTGAGTAAACTATCCATTTCTACAAATAAGTATTGAATTCATGATTATATATAACACCTAAATAATATACACGTATTATACCAAGGAATGGTATGGTTATATAAATCTACAAAGACATTTCATATAAAACTGATTGTTACTCAAGATAAAACTAAAATAATAATTTTAAATCTAATAGATTTCTTTATTTCATCAATAATCCAATCCGTAATAATAATTCCTCATTTGTTTATTCTTTGTTCATCTTGTAATAGTTATTCAACTTGGTAATCCACCTTACATAACATAACATAGCTTCACGCATATATGACAAGAGATGATAAAAGTATCACAACATATGATAACATCGGCCAAATTTTCTGATACGCCACAACTAGATCGTACTGAAGATGATGGTCATTCTGCATTGATCGCATGGTAAAAGATTCGAGGTTTCGTTAAGTTCACAGACTTGTTCGAATCATAAAATGTCCATATAAATCCTTAGGATTCTTTTATTCCTTTGAGTATCCAGTCGATAAAAGATGTTACTCTGGTGTACACTCCTGGCCGACCTGATATTCCACATTCTCTAGGTCCATATGAAACTACGCCCATTAAATAATATTGATCATTTCCTTGGAACATAAGCGGTCCTCCAGAATCGCCCTAAAATTAATGAAAAACAAAAGTTATAACAGTTTACCGAAAAAATGTTTCAAGTATTTAGTAAGAATACCTGGCAAGCGTCTTTTCCTTCTGTTCCGGCACATATAACAGTGGAATCTATCACATTTCTTTGGTCGACATACGCTGTTTTACATCTGCCTATAGTTATTAACGGAACTTTAACTTCTCTCAGCGAAGTTGGTTTTTCTGAAAGATCGTATAATAATTGATATAAGATGTTTTATCATTAAAGCATATTGACAAAACCCGTGGACGGGCATAATTTCGTCTCGTCAAGTGGGACAACAATTTATAATTTATCATTACCTGAGAATTTATCGCTGCTGTTACGGCCCCAACCGATAACATAGAAGTTAGTACCTTCGAAGTTAACATGATCCCAACCCTGCAACGTTGTTGGCAAACAGATCGGTTTGATATAGTCTAAAAACAACATTAATAAATAAATAATAAAAAAAATCTGCATTTTATATAAATACCATTATAAAAATGGGTAATACTTTACATCGAAATTAAAAATATCAAAGCTAAGATAGTAAATTCACAAATATATTTGTAAAACTTACCTGTAAACGAAACACTTTCATTTAATACCAATATCGCAATATCATTGGTGATTGTGATCGGGTCGTAGTTCGCATTACTTATAATTCGTTTTATCGGAATATCAATTGTCTTTGATCCATCCATAATGGCTTCATTGAAATCCAATTCACCTAAGCGTACCGTGATCCTACATCATAAGTCATAATGTTTATATGAATAAATAAAAAAGCGAACAGTTGATGATTATTAACAGTTTTGAAATTCCAAGATTGACAACGCAATGAGCAGCAGTTAGTACGTGTTTATTTGTTATCAACGTACCAGCACATTGCCACTTTGTAGTGCTATCATCGGAAATTTGGTATCCAAGGGCTACTATCCAAGGCCAATCGCCTGAAAAATATCATAAATACTCCATAAGATCCCTTATTTCACTTTTTTTAAGACGGTTATATAGAATCCTTTAAGTCTAAAAGTTTAAGATGTGGTAGATGTAATACGTTCTCTGATGTCTAACCTAAGTGAGATGGTGTTCCTCCTACAATTCGTTTACTCCGGTGTTTTTCGTTGAAACTTCGAACGCATGTGCTTTTCGTGGAGAAAACCGTTTCATTTTCTACTAGATTTGATGCGACTGAAATCATTAAAAAAATTTAATTATTATTTTATATAATTCAACTTTGTGTAAGATTAGAATTTTAATGAATATAATTTTTGTTTCAGACTCACCAAGGTTAGTTGCAAGTGTCAATCTAATAATAGATATTAAGTAAATGAAAAACCTTGCACTTATCATTTTAATATAGGTAATCAAATATTATAAAATAAAAAATTTGTGAACTTTTAGTATACTACAACACTTTTCAGTGATCGAGTGGAATCTGTTCGATAGTAAATCGTGTTTGATGTTTAAATACATTCAGTGCGCTCATATCATTAGACAATTATTATCGAAAATAAATGAAGTATACGTCAATCGTTTCCCTGTCTGGCAAAATACGTCACATTCAGTTGCAGATAGTATTATTCATTCATAAATTACTAAGCGATCACATTAATAGATTGTTAATGGGGACAATCATCCATCGTACGAAAAAACATTCGTAATTTATTATTTATATTTCCAATTGTTTATGTAGATTATCAACTCTTATACCATATTTGTTAGCGGAATTATCGTTTCCGGAATAACTTTTAGATATATTGGTTTAAAATTACTATTACATTAAAATAACTAACATGTTAGAGATGAATCATTAAGTTATTGGATTAACAATACGTTGAATGTATACTTGTCTCATAGCTTTAAATTATACTTGTTTTTCTTATCTGTTAAGTACTTTAATTTATGAATTTAATTTATACGATGAATGAGAGCAGTTCAACACTTGAAAGTTTTTTATTATTTTATTCATCTAAGTATATATAAATAAAAAGATCTAGAATTTTTTTAAATAAAGATTCGGTTCATCAATTATATTATCTTCGTACTATTTTGTTATAATATAATTGCTTCCAATGTTCATCGTTGGTATTAATTATTGGTTATTCATGTTTCAAAGTTCATTTTTAAATTTAACATTGTTTAGGAGCTTTGTCTGAGTAAACTTCTACAGGTGAATCTTAGGTGTGAAAAATATCTCATAATTATTCTTTAAAGTACCTATACAAGTTATATAAGTAGCGTATTTTATACCGATATTTTAAATTTGTTTATTAATGTCATATATGTTAAACTTAAAGGTGGTTTTTATTTGGTTTTAATATTTTGATAAGTGATTTGTTATTACTGTTTTATAGGACATTGAAAAAAATTGATTTTATGATATTTAACAGTAAATATATAAGTATAATAGAATATAAAGATAAGTAATATACGTAATCAATCTATTATTATTTTATATGACACATTTAGATTGATTAATATTTATTTTTAATTTACCTATTTTTTATTTTCATATGAAATGAGGGGAAGTGAACACATTAATGTACTTACTCAAAATCTTGAAAACCGACGTCCCGACAATCTCGCAGCTTTCACACTAAAATCTTCATAATGTGTTTCATAATTATATAATTTTTTAGATTCTGAACGGAGTGATGGAATCTATTGGTTTTACATTGATGTGTGTTTTAGATTCTGAACGGAGTGAAGAATGTATTGATTTTACAATGATGTGTGTTTTTTTTTTTTTTTTTTTTTTTTTTTTTGTGTCTGTCGACACGTTTTGGGGCAGTAAAAATGCTTCGATTGCCTTATGTAGCAACTTTTCTGAAAGGAAAGTGAATCTATTTGGTACTTTGGGGGGTCAAAAGTTAAAAATTTCCAATATTTTTTAAATGCGACGGGAAAAACGGGAGTTTTTACGCAAAACCAGTTTTTGACATAATCAAATTTTTTATTTTGCTATAACTCAAAAACTAATCGATGTAAATACTTGAAATTTTCACCAAATGTTTAGATAAGCGTTCTCTATACACCATTAAATTTTCAAAGTATTTTGACTTTTATTAAGCTATTTATAGACAATTGAAATTTTCAATATTTTTAAGTATTTTTTTTTTAAATAACGATAAAAATTTTTTGGCTGCCTAGAAAATCTTGAAAATTTAATACAAGGTTTCTTATAAGTTGTTCCTTAACTGATAAAAAAAAATCTAAAATCGTAAGTCACAATTTTTTTTTATAAGTGCTCAAAGTTACAATTTATACGAAATATGTAAAAATCACGATAATTTGCAAGTTTTTTTGTAGTTAAAAATTCATAAAATTTTTTCTGTTCATACTTAAGGTTCAAAATTTTAACACGAGGTTATGTATAAGCTACTCTTCAAAAATCTTTAAAAAAATTTCTACCGGAATTAGAGGAAAAAATTTTATGACTGTTTGAAATTTAAATATTTACGAAATTGCATAAAATAGCGATTTATTCTCAAACGATTTTAAATATTTTTTATAATTCAAAAAGTATAAGTCGCAGATTTTTGAAATTTCTACCAGCTGTTAAGATTGGTATTTCCTTTATGTCATATTTTTTTCAAAATATTATATTGATTTTTAAGCCACTTATAGGCATTTAAAATATTCGATTTTTTTACATTTTTTTTTTATAATCGGTGATAAAAAAAATTTGGCTCGTACAAAATACTTGAAAATTTAATAGAAGATTCCACAGAAGTAGTTCTTAAAGTCATTCAAAAATTATTAAAATCCATAGGCACAATTTTTTTTTATAAGCGTTTGAACAGCGAATATTGACAAAAAATTACATGTAAAATATAATATACTGTATAATATTCTAGACTGACAAAGATATCGGTTTTTTTTAAAATGCTCTAACTCAAAAATGAAAAACCGCAACAACTTGAAATTTTCACCAAATCTTTATATTGACGTTTTCTATACATGGTTAAGATTTCAAAGTATTTTGACATATTTTGACTTATTTATAGACAATTTATATTTTCGATTTTTGTTAAATTTTTGTTTTTAAACATCTATAAAATTTAATTGATTGAGCGAAAACTCTTGAAAATTTTATACTAGGTTTATAATAAGTTAAACTTATCGTAACTAAAAAATATCGGTGATCGGTTAACTCAATTTTTTTTTATAAGCCCTTAATTCTCAAATTTGTATAAAATGTGTAAAAATCACGATAATTTGCATGTTATTTTGTAGATAAAAATTCATAAAATTTTTTTTGTTCATACTTAAGGTTCAAAATTTTAACACTAGGTTATCTATAAGCTACTCTTCAAAAATCTTTAAAAAAATTTCTACCGGACTTAGAGGAAAACATTTTATGACTGTTTGAAATTTAAATATTTACGAAATTGCATAAAATAGCGATTTATTCTCAAACGATTTTAAATATTTGTTATAATTCAAAAGCATAAGTCGCAGATTTTTGAAATTTTTACCAATTGTTAAGATTGGCATTTCCTTTATGTCATATTTTTTTCAAAATATTATATCGATTTTTAAGCCACTAATTGGCATTTTAAATATTCGATTTTTTTACATTTTTTTTTTTGATAATCGGTGATAAAAAAAATTTGGCTCGTACAAAATACTTGAAATTTTAATAGAAGATTCCACAGAAGTAGTTCTTAATGTCATTCAAAAATTATTAAAATCCATTTGAACATCTAACAAAAATCTAACAAAAAACATCTAACACAATTTTTTTTTATAAGCGTTTGAACAGCGAATATTAACATAAAATTACATGTATAATATTCTAGACTGACAAATGATATCGGTTTTTTTAAAATGCTTTAACTCAAAAACGAAAAACTGCAACTACTTGACATTTTCACCAAATCTTTATATTGACGTTTTCTATACATGGTTAAGTTTTCAAAGTATTTTGACATATTTTGACTTATTTATAAACAATTTAAAATTTCGATTTTTGTAATAAATCCATTGTTAATTTTAAAAGTCGCAATCAAGTATCAACATCAACGTCGTGAACATGTGTAATGACCAACATACATTATATGATATCATATGTATAAATATTGAAATTGATACTATATGATAATATAGTATGAGGTATTATTATAATAACTACATGCATTATTTTTAAATAATTTAACTATGTCGCTGTATGCAACTGTCAACCCATCCTAACTGAAAAATATATTTATCGTTTCAAAATAAAATATACTTTTTACAATATTTATAAATAACAATGTATTATATCCTAGACAAACATATTAACTCCGTTCAGAATCGTTATTCGTTTACAATGATATCTATCATTGCATTCAAATTTAACAAATCCATTGTAATAATGACCTATCCTATAAACGAGGTGTACTCCACCTCCAACTGTACAGCAGAGCGAAGCCCATCCGGTTCTTTTTTTAATGTTTTTGTATTAATATATTGTCTGGTTTGATACTTTAAACTTCGATAACTCGAAAAACTTGACAACTCGAATTTTATTTTATTCCCATCGAAATCCTCATAACACTCAATGTATTATAAGTCTTGTTAATTAGGATATAAAGTTGTGATAAATAGCTTAGTCGAAGTATATTTGGGTATTTCAGTAAACATATTATGTTGTATTTATTCGGCCGCGAAACAAATCTAATATCTCGAATAATACATAACTCGAAGTCAATTATTATCTTTATTTTCTTCTATAAAAATAAATTCGACAATAAATATTTTTAACAACTTGATATACTAAATATAACCATCTAAATAGATTGATTAAAAAAAAATAAAAATTGCTGATAATCGCCTTCTTGCGGTGTCTTCCGGTTAATGCTGAAGGGCCATTATAAAAATTATATATATATGCTGGGCGCGATTTACTACATATAAATGTACATCTGAAATGTAACGGGTGTAGTTTTTTATACGTACATTTAAAGCCAAAATTTATTGATCACAATTTACAATTTTGTACCTTTACCGGGCACAATTTACGTGTGTCTCACGTGAGCCTGGGCGGGCGACCGCGTGACGTGATCGGTAAAAGGGTCCGTTATCCGCAAGCCACGGTACGACGTGATCACATCACATTATCCGCGTCATTTCGCACGTCGTTTGTGTAAATTTTTTTAATCATTCATTATTTTTATCGTGGCGCGACGTCACGTCCGCATTACATTCGTGTTGGATCTCTTTATTCTTTTACGAAGTTTCCGGTCGGAACATTCCCGCATCACTTGTGATTTATCTCCGATGACGACTTGCACCGCATTCGGGCAGTGGCCGACGGAGGATAGGCAAACGGTTGATGCTTTTATTTACTCCCTCCCCCCCTTACCAAACTTCCGAGCCGGTCAATGGGACCGATGTCATATCACAAACGTACCGTAGGACTGCAGAACATACCGAAACACATACCAGAAAAAATGTCCGTTCGGTATCTGATGTACTCGTGTATGTGACTATGTATGCCACTCTAATTGATTCATTTAATTTATTACCTTTTAAAAAAAAAAGGTATTTTATACAAAACTTTTAACTCGCATACAATTTTCATTGTACATCAAGTATTATAAAAAATATTGAACACTTAGGCCATGAAATAACTATTATAATTTGTATAACTATTTTTAGTATTAAATAAGCACTATATTATATAAATGTAACCTATGGGTTTATGGGAAAATTAACATATTTTGTTACATTGGGTCAGCCAAGTCACGCTTGCAAATAGTTATTGAATGTATGGATAAATAATAATAGCATTGGATGACCACAAATAAAAAGAAAGAGAAGAATTAAAATTATCAATAACAATTTGTAGATAAAAAGTTAAAAATTTAATTTTTAATTTAAAATATAATATGGCAACTGAGCAAATTTATAATAATTAGGGTTCGGATTTTTAAGCGAATGTTTCTTTTTATATATTTAAGATGGAAATCTATTTGTTTACATAAACTCGTTTCCAGTTATTCTGATTCTAAATAAACGAATTTATTTTTGATTCTTTTGGCTTTTTTTTGTGTAAACGCTTTTGTTGAAGCGAGAATAAGAAGCGAGAAATTTTATTTGCAGAATCACAGAATAAAATGTTAACAAATAATTGAGTGGTAGCCGCAGCACTTCTTCAACGGAGGTGAAGTTGACAAGTGAATGTCGAGGTGGCAACTGCGTGTTCTTCAATGGAGGTGATGATGACGAGTGTGGACGACTGTACAAAACTGCCCTACCAAACTGAGACTCGAAACTGCCGTGAATGGTGCGCAAGTCAGTCCCGTAAAGCCTTGCCACACCACGACAGATTTCGAATCTCGAGAATTTTTTCACCTTGAATAGCGTGAGTCAGCCTCTTCTAGACTACCAAGACGAAAGAGAGAGTGTTTGTTCGCCGCTCTCGGTGGCTCTTTTATAGGCCGAAAGTGTACTAAATACAGCACCGGGACTGATATGAACTTGCTGGAAAAATAGTGATAGGTGCGCGTGTAGGTAGTTAAGATATTGGTTTTTTTTTTATGTTTTATTTACAAACAGCTTTTTAGCTTTTTTATTGCTTTTTTCAGTTATTCTAACTGTGGAATTAACCTATGCACCGATCACTTCAGTGGATGTAGATCGTTCGTTTTCTACGCATAAAAACATCCTGTCAGACAATAGAGTCAGTTTCACTTTTAAAAATCTAGTCAAATATATGGTGGTAAATTATTTTTTTTAATTTAAATTTATTTTTTTATTTATTTTTATTCAGTTTTATAAAATTATAACTGATTCATGTTAATTTTTAGTTATATTATTTTTTGCTTCTTTTAAAAATAAATGTGCTTCATTTTTGCTTGTTTAAAACATTTTTGTACTTTTTTTGTTATTTATTATGCTTTACAATCCGAGCCCTAGTAATATTACTAATATCAAATACATGTGTTACATTTTACCGCCACCGCGGCAGTGTGTGCTGACCTTCATCAATCTATGGTAAAATTAATTCGGATGACACTATCACTATCATTATCACGGGATGTGATCCATTCATAAAAATGGAAACACAGTATATATTTAAATATCACTCACCGCGGCTCGAATTCAGACTTCCGTTAATCGTCGAGTAAAAAAGGCCGGTGTCAGTTTCATAAAAGTGTTTAATTTATAATTTTTTAAAATTATTAATACATTTTTAAATCTATAATTTTAAAATTATAAAGGTAAGAGCACCTAGTGGTTTATACTTGATTTTGAGGTATTATTTTTAAAATATTAGTCTATAGTTATCTAGAATTATATATATATATATATATATATTCTAGATCAGGAATTGTAACCAATTTAACAATTTTCTTAGTTGTATTTTTATAATTTTGAAACCTAAAAATTGAAAATCAGTTTATACTAAAAATCAAAAAAACTTTAATAAATAAAATAATTGTGTTAATATTAAAATGATGGTTTTCATAATAAATTTAGCAATAATAAGTCTTAATGTAAAAATGATAAATCCAGTGTTTCATTTACCTGACGTTTTTAATTTTGGTGCATTCAATTTAATAGTTGTAAAATATATATTTATTTTTCAGGTTTATAATGAATAGTGTAATGAACTTAATAATTTGTTTATTATTTATGTTTGTAATCAAATGTATTCAAACTAATATTAGTGAGTCTGAGGCAAAAATTATTTTAATTATTAATTATTTATCATTAACGATAGTACACGTAGTTGTAGGACACGATATAATTAATTAACTTAAATGTTTTCAGTTACATCAAATTTAGTAGAAAATGATACGGTTTTCTCCACGAAAAGCACATGCGTTCGAAGTTTCAACGAAAAACACCGGAATAAACGAATTGTAGGAGGAACACTATCTCACTTAGGTTAGACATCAGAGAACGTATTACATCTACCACATCTTAAACTTTTAGACTAAGGCGCTCGGTGCCGATGTCGTTTAGCCCACTAAAATACGCTTTACGGGAATAATGATTCCGTCCTTTAGGATCAACCAATTTTTTTTTTTTTTTTTTAATTAATAGAAGGGAACATTCTACAGCCCGCATTGAACTCTGTTTTTCAATATTTTATTCTCAACATTTGTAATTAGTCTTTAAAAAAAGTATATTTTATGCTTTTTTTTTACCAAATTTTTCCCATTATTTAAAATTGAAATTTAAAAATCTGAGTTCAATGCGGGCTGTAGAATATTGTCTTTAATCAACAGGCAATTTTTTTTTTTTTAAATATTTAATTGATAATGAGTTATCCCTATTCCCGTAAAGTCATTTTTTGGCTGTCAAATGGCGTATTGAATACTTCATTAGTTTGTTGTTCATTGACATGTGCATGCGCGTGCGTTTACACAGTTTATAGACCTGCTCTACTCATCACCTCACCATCATTAGTGTTCCGTTGCGGCGATTTTTGGTATCTCGTTTTCCGCGTACTGATAATATAAATAATTTAAAAATACAATCTGCGCTTTTATAATATATTAGATACTTACATACACGAACTAATAAGATAAACTATGTATGTTTCTCGAGCCCGTTTACGCGTATTATGTAGGCTTTTGGAGTTATTGAAAAACATTTTGAAACCATTTTTCGTTTTTAGTTATTTATAATACATTTATTTATTATATATAAATAAAAATACCATACAAAGGTATGTAAATAAAATATGAACATATAAATAAATATACATATCACATTAATACATACATAACTAAAATATAAGACTAAATATATTAAATTAAATATATTAAAATATATTATAATATATATAATATATATAATATTAATATATTATTTAATTAAATATATTTAAACTAAAATATAAGACTAAATAAAAATGGTACTTTGTAGTGCATAAACTGAATTAGCAGAGAATTTTAGGGTCCACTATTTCTTGTAACAAAAAATTCTCATAAAAATTTATAATTTGAGTTTCCATTTTATATTTCCAAATTTTTTTGTATAAGCTGCCACTGTCTTAGATTTATTTTTATATTTCTTACACTATATTTTATCCATTTTTATACTTATTTTTTAACAACTCACAATACAAAAGTGAAGACAGTAATAATAAGCAAACAAAATTTCGTCAAACGCCAATACTTGATAACGACGATAAATATACATTTTAGTGTATACCTACTATCATTGATTATAGAATAGATCTATTCTATAATCAATTTTACTATATTACAGCGGTTCATCCTAAAGGTCCTCATCACTGCAGCGGTTACTGTATAAATTGTGTTCAATTGAAGTCGAATAGTCTATTTTTATTTTTAGGCATATAAACTATAATTTTATAATTTTGTTTTTCCAAAACACGTTTGTGTATGATTACCGCTATCGCTATCGCAGCAGTGTGTGACGGATTAATATAATGATAAAATACATACAATAAAATCCAAGAAAAGATTTTATCTTTTATACAATCTATATATAACTTTCAGCGCAGCGCATAATCGTAATTATCTTATCGGGTGCGGGGTAATGCCGGGTTTACACGATGCTTAGTACTTGTCATTAGTACTTGTCGCTCGCACTATTATCACACGTGTAAATATGTATGAGTAGTGCTTAGTATTAGTAAAAATGCGAGTGCGAGTGAATAGAACGTCGTTCTATTTACTAATGACAAGTAGCTACCCCCTCCACAACTCTACTCTACTTGCGGTTGCACTCGCAACGTGTGACCGGTTGATGATTAGTATTAGTGCTTAGTAATATTTGTGTTATCACGTGTGCGGCGCATGTTGCACACTGTGATAATATCAATGATAAATATTGTTCGTTATATTAATATTTTTAAATTCATTTAATTACTTTAAAAAGTTTAAAATGGCTGAAAAGTGGAATGCGCAAACCACTTTTTCTTATTTCAACTTCTAGTTCATCTATGATTGATGAAATTATTATGTTTGAATAATATTTCACACTTTGTTTTACGATATGACGACGGTCCATTATATACTTCTTCACTTAAATAAATTCACTTACTTCACTTACTATTCACTAACTTCACTTAAATATAAATGTAATTTAATATTATTATCAATGATTATCATATATAAATGATAATAAATATGCTACTATTTACTAATACTATACACCCCGTGTAAACAGTAAAAAAAACTGTGCTTAGTGCTTAGTGCGAGTGCGAGTGCGAGTGTCGTGTGAACGCTCAATCAAAAGAGCGAGTGCGAGTGACAAGTGCCAGTGACAAGTACTAATGACAAGTACTAAGCATCGTGTAAATCCGGCATAATAGGGGAGTTCACTCACACTAATAATGATTTACACACCTACACAAACACAGCCATGTATCGTCACCAACACGATATGTGAATTGAGTTGCCAATGTTTTACTCCTTGATAAATGGCCAGCACCGGGCCCCTTAAAGGATTCTATATAACCGTCTTAAAAAAAGTGAAATAAGGAATCTTATGGAGTATTTATGATATTTTTTCAGGCGATTGGCCTTGGATAGTAGCTCTTGGATACCAAATTTCCGATGATAGCACTACAAAGTGGCAATGTGCTGGTACGTTGATAACAAATAAACACGTACTAACTGCTGCTCATTGCGTTGTCAATCTTGGAATTTCAAAACTGTTAGTAATCATCAACTGTTCGCTTTTTTATTTATTCATATAAACATTATGACTTATGATGTAGGATCACGGTACGCTTAGGTGAATTGGATTTCAATGAAGCCATTATGGATGGATCAAAGACAATTGATATTCCGATAAAACGAATTATAAGTAACGCGAACTACGACCCGATCACAATCACCAATGATATTGCGATATTGGTATTAATTGAAAGTGTTTCGTTTACAGGTAAGTTTTACAAATATATTTGTGACTTTACTATCTTAGCTTTGATATTTTTAATTTCGATGTAAAGTATTACCCATTTTTATAATGGTATTTATATAAAATGCAGATTTTTTTTTTTTATTATTTATTTATTAATGTTGTTTTTAGAATATATCAAACCGATCTGTTTGCCAACAACGTTGCAGGGTTGGGATCATGTTAACTTCGAAGGTACTAACTTCTATGTTATCGGTTGGGGCCGTAACAGCAGCGATAAATTCTCAGGTAATGATAAATTATAAATTGTTGTCCCACTTGACGAGACGAAATTATGCCCGTCCACGGGTTTTGTCAATATGCTTTAATGATAAAACATCTTATATCAATTATTGTACGATCTTTCAGAAAAACCAACTTCGCTGAGAGAAGTTAAAGTTCCGTTAATAATTATAGGCAAATGTAAAACAGCGTATGTCGACCAAAGAAATGTGATAGATTCCACTGTTATACGTGCCGGAACAGAAGGAAAAGACGCTTGCCAGGTATTCTTACTAAATACTTGAAGCATTTTATTCGGTAAACTGTTATACATTTTGTTTTTTATTAATTTTAGGGCGATTCTGGAGGACCGCTAATGTTCCAAGAAAACGATCAATATTATTTAATGGGCGTAGTTTCATATGGACCTAGAGAATGTGGAATATCAGGTCAGCCTGGAGTGTACACCAAAGTAACATCTTTTATCGACTGGATACTCAAAGGAATAAAGGAATTCTAAGGATTTATATGGACATTTTATGATTCGAATAAGACTGTAGATTTTATACAATGCTTGTTTAATATTTACTGCAAAAATGCTTTATTGTTCAGTAGGCATGGAACATTTATAAGATTGTTTTATTTTTGTCTTAAAATTAAGAAAATAAAATAAAAAAATATTTATTTTTTTTCTATTAGATATATCAATGATGCAAATGAGCTGAGATATCAATGTAATAATAAAAAATACATAATTAAATGCTTAGACGTAAGAAAATGAGGAAATCGTCAAGGACAAGATGTGTTGATGTAACAGAATTTCAATAATGTATAGGACGAGAGTCAAAGAATAAAGGGTTGTTGGTTCTTGGATGTGACTAATATCAAGATTATTGTGAGTGAGAAATAAATATATTCTTCCTTTAGTTTATATTTTATATTTTGATAGATTTTATATGAAATAAATTAAAGTAGATAATTTTTATGTTAATGTGCATTTAAAGTGTAATCATAATTACACTTAAAATATAAGTATATTGTACAATATTTTATCAAAATTTTTTTTTTATCTTGGATACTATTCTGAAATGTTTTAAAACTGAGTTCATCAAAATCATGAACTTTTTTCTTTTATTGAAATGTATGAAGTATTTAAAACGTTTACAGTTTTCCTATATCTAAAGCGGGAATAATAGACATTTCATTTGTAAAAGACAATTAAGTAATTATCGATCAGAAAAAGAAATATTAATCAAATTTGAACCAATAGTAAGTACCAAAATCAAATCAGTCACGATAACAGCATATATTAACTGTGTGTTACATATCAAAGCCGACGAATTAATTGTTGTCGATCTAGTTATTATTAAAAAACAAGAATTATATGAAGATTGTGTAATTGTGGACACAAGTCCGGTATGAAAGAATAAAAATATGTCACATATTATTATAACGAGGTCGGGGGTGACCAGTTAGATATGTGATATTCGGGGAAGGTTTTTCGCTTATAACGGGAGTGGGGGTAAAATGAGGGTTTTGAAAATTGTCAAACAAACAAACAAATGGCAAACAAAACGATCGTAAAAAAAAAAAAAAAATGAAGCATTCAAATTATTTAGACCAGTGGGGGGTGTAGACATACGTCCCTAGCCCCAACTCATAGTTTTTGGTATTGTATAAAAACTATTGTCGAACAAATTCTGATATTTAACAAACAAATGACGAACAAATGATGTGCAAATAAATTTTCTAGAATATCATTGGTGAGGGGACGTATACGTTGATAACCGCCGTGTTGTATGTTGTATTGTCTATGCGTAATTTTTACAGGGATGCTTAAAAAACGTAAAAACTCATAAAACACAATCAATCGGAATCCCATGATTACATTACCGTAGAATCACGATTATAATTAATTAATAATTTTGATAACGTCAAGATTTAAATTATGTATCGAGAAATATGATACATCACGGATGTTCCTAAATGGTCTAACTGGTAAACTGTAAACTGGACCGTTACGAGATAAATTATTATTATTAAAAAGTATTAATAGTTTGATTAATAATATAATGTGTTCGTATTTTAACTGGGTCTTTAATGTAACTTTCAGAACTGTGTAGCATACTTGCAAGCTACAGTACATGAACTAATTATAGAACACCACAAAGATACCGAAAATCTCGAATATTTTGGTACAATTCAATTGCCAGGAAATTTCGTATTGAGCATATTAGTGTGAGTTCAATTGAGTATATTTCTGCATTCACAAACTATTTTCCGAATGAGACGAATCGTGCGGTGGAACGGCTAGGGAAACGATATACGTGTTACGGATCTACGGCAACACAGCAAACGCATGTTAACCACGGTGCCTGACTAATATTGTCTTCAGGCTTAATAAGTTTTTGATTTTTGACGTAGTGGAATAGCATAACGACAATGACGATACGTTCTACGCGCGTTACGCGTTCGTTAGATCGAGGTAGTTACAATACGCATTCTCCGCAGTAATTATTATTGTTACAGTACTACAATAGCCAATCGTTTCAATAGGTAACGTAAACGCGGTGCATTATCGCGTTTGGTATTTTCGTCTCCGTGTGGTGTACCGGGAGACAGCGAACACAAAGACCGTTGCCTTACCGGTTGATTTGTGAAGGAGGAGCAGAAGACGAAGAAGAAGTAGAAAAAAATGATATAATAACCCATCACGTCATGTGCATTACATGCCGGCGACGTTCGCGCCCCGGTGAAATACTGGACGCGGTGCGCATGCGCTGAACGAAAACGAGCCATAACGTCCAGAGGAGGAACAAATTAATTATGCATTCGTTCCGGAACGCGCAACAATATGTCGTTCTTGTGCTATTCGTTCCGATCGTGAAGTCCGCATCGGAAACGCATTGGGACCGCGTGCGGCACACACACATCACGTGGTTATCGGCTTCGCGTCGTCCGCAACAACACGTCGTCGCACTGTCGAAAACGCACGCCGAGATGTCCGGTAGCCCGAGACAAACGTTTGCGCAAATATGAACGGGTACAGCGCTGGTACAGCGTTCGGGAAGAGATGTACGTTTATGTTAATTACGGTTGGCCGCATACAGTTACCTGCGGGTACAGGCGTCGACGATAGAAATACCTCGTTGTTTGCTATTTTTTTTTTTTTCACCGATCACGCGATCGGTACGTTTTGTTTTTTTCTATGTGGATGTGTAGGATACGAGTAGATTGCTGTGATCGTGGGGGTTAGACGGTGGTTGTAGACAGTTTTGATTGGGTTTGAACTGTCGGAATCATAGGGCGTGGTCTTGGACCTAGAGAGGTGCTTTTGAACTATGGACATGAGCATTGGAAATGTTGATTTTGTTGATGTTTGATGGTTTGGCTGAGATCTGTCCTTGCATTACATATGATAATATTGGTTGAAGGAAAAGTTAATATATAAGGGATACATTTTCGAACTTTATGGGACGAGTAAAACATTTCGTTTTTGTTCATAATCTCGTTAAAATTGGTTAAAATTAGTTGAATATTAATTTATGTATGATTAATATACGCAACGATTGATGTTGCAATGCGCAGTAGTAAATTGCAAGTCACCGGTGTGTGCACAAACGTAGCCACTCAAAAAAAAGCAAACACCCAATGAAACAGTACCTTTTAATGAAATCATTGAATTCGACGTTTTCTTCTTCTTTTTCTCCTTCGACTTTTTCCCAATTATTTGAGGTCGGTCATCCTTGTCCCATTTATCTCTTTTTACATCCTTTATGCACACAACAACAGGCTTCATATCATTCTTAATATTATCCAACCATTTAATTATTGTTCTTCCTTTTCCATTTTTTCTTTCAACGTTGATTTTCAAAACTACTCTTATTGCTTTTGTTTTTTCTCACCTTATCACATGCTTATACCATCGCAGTCTATTTTTTATCATCTTATCAACTATTAACGCTACACCAATACTATCTTTCACATATCCGTTCCTTATTCTACCTTCTCTTGTCACTCCGTCACTCATCTGTCTAAGCATTTTCATTTCCGTAACACCATACTCTATGTTATTCTCCTGACCAACATTCCAAACCATATAACATAGTTGGTTTCACTACAAACCTGAAAACTTACCTTTCAGCCTCAATGGAATATTTTAATAACATAAAACTTCCGACGTTTCTCTCTATTTCATTCGATCACAATTAATCCTATGTTTTACATCAATGCCAAAGCCTTCGTTTTTTTGTAGAGACATTCTTAACAAATTATCCTAAATATTAAATATTTAAAGTTAACGACTTCATCTATCACATCACTTGTTAAGGTCATTGGTTTCCTCTTCCCCTCAACGTTTTGGTATCTTCCTCCAAAGTCATACTTTATATACTCTGTTTTATTAAATTTATTTAATTTGATATTATACGTATTAATTAATTAAATAATATAATGTTTGTTACGATTATACAAAATATTTGCATATATTATGAATCTTATTGTATTTTATATACCTATTTGATGTTATATAATGAAAGTAATAACAAAACATAATAGATAGATATGTTTAATGAAAAATGAAAAACGAAAATTTGTGGTCATTGCACACATATTCTTTAAGGCATTAGAGAACTGTATTTGTACTGAAAATTATTTCTTTCCTAAATCTGTCAAAATATTAAATGTTACTAGTGCTATAATACTATAATGAACAATTACCGTTATCTTCTTGTGTCATGAAAAATCAGTCATTTTACTTTTTCAAATATTTTTATTTTGTATTTAACTGTCCTCATGGGCGCTCATTGGGGGGGGGGGGAAGGCAAGACGGGACACTTGCCCCCCCCTGAAAAAATAATATGAACTTATAATTTAATAAAATAAAATTTTTAACTATTAAGATATGAAATAAGTATAAACATACTCAATGCTATAAGTAATACACAACTTTTATTGTATTAGCAATGCATAGCTACCACTGATAATTTTTTATGTACCCATAAACATTCAACATTACAGATATTTTATCAGACACGTCTTAATATTATCTAATTTATGAATTGACAGTTGATAATACAATACACACACTGCCGCACCGGCACTTTATGTATTAATTTTAATATTTTTGGAATGAAACGAAGAAATTTGCAGTTTTTATTTACAGAATAATACATTTAATTATAATGTATTAAAAATGTATTAATTATTATATACCACAAAAATATTAATAATATATATAATACAATACCTATAATATCATATTTATATTTTTTATGTTGAAATAACATTAAACATTTCTTTACCATAAATTTAAGAATTTTTTTTATTTTGCCCCCACCCCCTCCCCCTGAAAAGTTATTTATGGGCGCCCATGACTGTCCTAAGAATTTTTATTTATATTTTAAATTAATAGTAGTCATTTTAAATGTAATGCATTAATATGATTTAGTAAATTATGTGTAGTACGTGAGCAATACATTTAATATAAGGTGTATAAATAAATGTCATTGGATTTGTTTGTACAATATTGTATGTCATATGAGATTGCTCCTTAAAAAAATAACGGTCAACATAATATATTGTAAACGGTGTTACTACATACTTAATTATTAATTGTAAAATTGTTACAAAAACTTTTTAGAATCTATGAATATTTAATTATTTATGTATGTACTCAGGTTAGAGGCTTTTCGTAATCGAAAACAGCACCAAATTATATAAACATAAACACTTTATTTGTTGGAAAATGTAAACATAAGTAAAAATATGAAAAATAAAAAAATAATACTGTCAATGTTGGATTTCAATGTCAATGTCAAGTGTTCATTGTTGTACCATACCTAAAGTGGAAAATTATATTCTTCATTTAAAGAGGAGGTATTGCGTGTGGAGTGTTTTCCTTCTTATATCTGCCAATGTAACATATTTTTCATTTATACTGTATTGCAATGAACATTTATTGTTATCGGTTTACATTATGAGAGATTAATGGTTTTGTGTGTTTTAATAATATAAAGTTACATTGTCGCAGAAATAAATGTTTATAAAATATTGGTACAGTACATTATAGAATACAGATCATAAAAATAATACCAGTTTTTCAATAGTTATAAAATGGTACTTAGTGAGCTAAAATATAAAATTAATTGTTATTATGGCATATGTTATTCAAGACTTATTACATATACCTATAATAAATAAAATGAACCATTTAAATATTAGTTGGTTTCTATACTTTATAGTTATCAAATATCGAGTATAGGAGTAAGTTCATTACAATCTTCTTCTTTTCGTGTCCGGCCGTTTTACAGTTATATTTTATTCATTCATTATAAATAGTTCATTACAATCTTTTTCTTTTCGTGTCCGGCCGTTTTACAGTTATATTTTATCCATTCATTATAAATAGTTCATTACAATTAATCCAATATTATTTATTATTTGTCTTCGAATTCAATAATATTTTATTAATATGCGCCATATTCGTAGATAATTATTCTTATTTCTAAAAATAATTTAATGGAAAAATTTAATTGACTCGAAAATAAAATAATATATTACACGGAAAATAAAAATGTATTAACTAATTATAATTTACGAACAACATAGGTCGACTTATAAGAACAGGACAAAACGTAATGTGTAGAAAGTTTATAATAACATGCTGTGGCATAGCTAAAAATATGTTTGGGGGATTTTAAATTTTCAACTATTTAATTTAAATAAGTCGATTAAACATAAGTTAAAATATAAAATATGTTATTATTTAGTTTATTGAAACCGTGAAAATTGTTTAATGATGACATAATATAACATTAGATCTTAAAATGATTGTATATTTTACAAAATAAGAGGCATTTCGGGGGTCAGGGGTTAAGCCCGTTAACTCATCTGGTTACACCAATCAAAACTACATTAAATAAAGTTGACTTTGTTAAAAATGTAAAATATAATTTGTGGTTAGAAAATATATAATATAATATATATTATATACTCGTATATTGGTTTTAAATATTGGTGGTGTCAGTATGAATTTTTTATGCCAATCAAAAATTTTTATACAATTACATTTTCTACAGTATACTCTAGAAAATAAATACTACAATTTTTAACTTATGGAATTACGACTGTGGAATGCAAGATAATAAGGGAATTAGTTTTAATTGTTGTAAAATATGAATATTCGAAATGCATTGATATAGTATTCCTTTAATGTTCTAACAAATGATCCAAAACGTAAATTAATTTAAAGAAAGTATTAGCAATTACTATCTATAAGAAAAAAAAAAATGAAAATTGGAAGTGTTCATTGGGTGTCATTTGAAAAGTGGTACATATTCGCATATAAGAAAAATGCTTTTTGATAGGTAGTAAAAACTTTTATTTTACGAGAACACGATGTTGTTATATATGAATAAGGAATCCGACGACTTACATTTTTCTCACTTTGGTGTGCCGTGCACATGTTTTCAGTTCTAAACTCTGAAAATAAATTTCAAATTAGTTTTCATGAGCATAAGTTTAACCATATTTATAATTTTGTGTACTCGTATTATTGTAATGACTATATGTATACGTCTTATAAATACAAATTTTAGTTAATACTATAAATACCAATTAAAATATAAATGTTATGTCTTTTACAGTGCTGTGACTTGATAACGTAAAGCTAAAGTTCTTATTAATATTTAGGAGTGTTACTAATATGTGATTTCCTTCTCATGTGTATATAAGCCGTCAACTGTGTGTAAATTATTTATATTACTTACTATACAAAATGTATAGATTATAATTCTTCAAAATAAAGTCAAATACTTTTCTTTTTTTTTTTAAAAGAGTCTTCTAAACGGCTTTTTAGTTTTGTATTTTTATTTTTATTTGATCTCCCCATAATATGTTATAAAATCAGAATCAAAGAGTTTGTTTTATTCTGTCCTTTTATATTTATGAGGTGGACTCAGTATTTATGCATTCAATAATTATAGAATATATACGTAATATTTATTATTTATAAAATAATTAACAGAAAACCGGAGACTTCTCGAGATGGTTTCCGCTGTTCATCGTGGTGCAAAGTACAATTATTTTTTTTTATTTATGGTTATATTATTATGATTAGTTTTGTCACTTCTTGGTACGAACTCTGAAATGCACACCGTACGTAAGCTTACATATGCGTTTTAGGACAAAAGTACTTAACAATTGTTCGACTTAGTTTTTTTTTGGTTTATCAATTCAAGCCTTTCTGAAACCAGATTAAAGATTATTAGTTTAAATAGCAACGTTTTAGGTAAATTCGATCTAATTTTGAGAAATAATTCGATCATGCTTGTATACACATTTTTAAAATGTTTTTATTGAGTTTTTTTTACTGTGGTATTTCCTAAATATACATAGCTCTAAGTTTACTTTATTTTTTATTTTTATAAAATAAATATTATAATACGGTTCCTATAATTATACTTAAAATTCAGTTTTTCGTAGATAGTAAAAATTTTTTCGTTTCAACATCGATAAAATTGCCCTTGTTGTCCTAAAAACCATTTCATATATTTTGTAAATTAAATTCTTAAATGCTTTATGATTATATTTATAGTTTTGTTTCTATAGGTAATTGGACTTTTTGTAGTTAAATCGAATCATTTTATTTTTCAAAATCACAATATTGATAAGTAAATGTAACGCTAAACATAATATAAGACATTTAATATTTTTAAATTTATATTTATTATACTACAAATATTTTACTAACTTATGTTGCGATGATAGTGTCAGACAGGAAATAAAAGTCTATACAACTTCTTCTTACCGGTATAAAATAGTTTTCATGTCATTTAAAAATTCAAAATACTGATTTAGATTAATATATATATATATATTATTTTTTTCTCTTTTAGTTTTTATTTATTATAATTAAAAATTGTAATAATTCCTACATTACTTGGATATCAGATTGTTTTCATTTTGGAGGTAAAACTGGTCCAGCCCACGAGAACACGGTTCTTTTTCCTAAGAACTTAGGTAAAGTACCACAAAATGTAGTATATTTTATTTAACACGCTATAATGTTATCGACATTGTCGATTTTCTTGTCTATAGTCTAATATTAGTTCAATGAATGCATAAAATGAAAATCATTATGGATTTTTTGGTGATATTTTGGATAATTTATAGTTGATGAATAAAATTTAAAAATCGGTACGAAGGGGTGAGAGGGAGGAAGGTACTGATGACGAACAATAAGTATCAAAAAGTAAATACGTTAAATTCTTCATTGCAGATTTTTCATTTCAACGTGCAGATATTTCGAATACAATGTTTCATCCCCCCCCCCCTCACCCACAACCATCCACGCACCGAATATATCGTAGCAATAACAATAATAATGACGATTTGTGCGTGTGCGGGCGTTTGAACACCCGAAAATCGCATTAGACGGTCATGTTGTACGGTGCGACCAGGTGGTTTTCGGGCGACAGACACACACGTGCGCGTGCGAGAGCGCGTATTTTTCACGGTACTCGTCCGCAGACTCGGGCACCGAGTATCGTCGCGGTCGGAGTTTTTCAATCGACCGACATTGGACTCATAAGTCACGGCCAACACTGGATACCAAAGGGAAATTCGTTCCGCGCCGAAATCCGATTTGGGCCATCTGCTTTTGGCGAGCGCCGACCCTGTACCGCACAATCGTCGCTGCGGTACAAACGGACGTTTCGTCGACAGAACACTGTGCGCGACATGTGCACGTAAACGTGTTAGAGCGACGACGAGCAACGGTTATTCGGTACGTAATAACTCAAAACGAAAGAAAAATGATAGAAAGCGCTGTCATTTTAGCGAAGTGTGTGAGTATACTCTGTATACAGAGGTGTAGATTAATCCGGGGGGAGGGGGACCTTACCGTTGGCTCCCCTCCCATGCTTATAAAAGCATTTACTTGGTCCGTCGTCTGTGTTCGGACATCGATGAGCCGGACACAGATGGTAGTCCACAAGAAAAACCGTGAGTTGGAAATGTTGTGAAACAGGTACAGGATTTGATAAACTCATAGTGGACACTTTTCGACATTCGAGCACAATTTTCTATTTAGATTTTGTGCGTTTCACTGAAACTCGCACTCGCTAACGCCAGAGCTTCTCTATTTAAAACGGAGTGAATGGCAAGTCGGTGCGTATGCAATTACGACTTGCGACGGACGAGTAGTGTGGGAGAATGTCTCGCGATGGTCGTTTGACCAACGGCGGTCCTTATTGTAACCGTATTGTTTGGTTTTTTGTTTTCTGTGCACGAAACAGCCAAAAGAGATTTTTTTTCAAAAAATTGATTTCCGAAACGTTACAATCTCGAATGATGCACTACAGGTTCTCGTAGAACGTCTCACCCCATCACCATCTGTCGTTGGAAAGCTCTGGAGCACGTGGTACATTTGGCGAAACCCAGATGGCAGTGCGGTTACGTGCTGTGAGCTTTTTAATTTTTTTGTTTCCGTTGTTTGTGTCGGTGACGAACAGCAACGGTCTGCCTACCGCACGAAATGTGAATAATAACGCGGCTATGACGGTTTTGTGATATGTTTGTATTCGACCGAAACCACGAGTTCGTTCACGTTTTTAAAACTCAATCCGTTCCCCATTGTCAACGCTGACGATGTTTGGTTTCGTTCGCACACAACGGGCATGGCATTTGAATATTTTCTCGCGCGCGCATGTCACCGTTGTACGTTCGTCGTGCAGTAAATTCATTTTTCAAAGACGCTTTACATATGCGGAAGGTCTTTTTTTATGTTTCTTGTACGCATCAAGAAGTCCATAGAATACTTATACCATACTTCCGTAGTACCCGTACACGTATCCTTATCGACTTTCATTGTCATGGTTACCGTTCGTACCATTGTTGATATTATGAACATAGAACTATTATTATTGTTGTTGTGATTTTCCCGGTACAAATTTTTATTTTATTTTATTTTTAAAGTTTTAAGTTAGAATGAATATTATTTATTTTCATATTCTTAAAATGTTCATGTATGTATATTTATATTTCAAACTGAATACTGTATAGTCAAACTTTTGGATTTGAAATGGTTATGTTCACTATTAATATCTAAGTTTGCTATACATGATTATTGTTTTGAAATAAAAAAGAAAATCCAGGGCATGTACGGTTAATTTTTTTTTTTTTTAATCCATAAAATGTTTAAACAATACGTACGAGTAGAATAATAGTAAAATATTTTTAAGTAGGTACATTAAAATCAACTAAACACCCCGAAATACCACCAAATACCACCCTCCACTCAACAATTTTTAATGATTGCATCATATCAACCTCACTTACGTTTATTATAAAATAAAAATATATATTGTGTAGTAAAAATATTGATGGCAAAAACAAAAAAAAGTACATACAATTTTTTACTTTATGATTCTTTTTTATATAGTTTTCCAGTGCATATGTCACGTCACAAATATATATAATTGGCAAGATTATTGGATAAGTTTTAAAATTGGAAAATTTTTATTATTATTGTCTTACAAACTAGATTTATACCTTTATATCAGGAGAAAACTACATTCTTGAAAATATGAGCTTTTAACATTACATATTTTTTTTTTTTTTTACGAATTTTTTTTTCAAAGCGATGTACATTAAATTATTAAAATATACTTTGTTATTAGTTATTCTTATTCTAGTAACCTTATGAGTCTATTTCTCTATTTCTATGTTTGTACCTACATTTTTTTTTACAGCATTATAAAATATTGTGTTATTTGAAGAGTTATTATTTATGAATATTAATATTTTTTTATAGTATTTAATATTGAATAACTTATATTTTAATAACATTAGAAGCTTAAATTATGTTTGAATTGTAAGCCCTTGATTGTATTTTCGTTTAAATGAATCAATGATAGTTCTTTTAAATATCCAAGCCGATATTTTATTTTATACATATATGTTCATTGTTTGGAATTTTATTAACAGCTAGAAAATATTCATTCACAATGGGGATCACTTATTTTTATGGTTATTTTCAATCAATACCTGCTATTATAATAGATTCCATATAAATAGCACATAATAAAAATAAATACTCCACTAAAGTGACAAACGGAATTAATATGTCCCTAATCATAGGATTTAAAACTTACGTTTCTCTTTAATGCCAGCTTAGGTTTCATCCAGTTTTGTTTCCATTTAAGTTCGGTATTCGGATTATAATGGCCCCCGATGTTGCTATAGGGGTGGTTTTGGTCAGAATAGCGTCGGGGATGGATAAGGGTGACGCATAATGGATCCAACGGACATAAACTTGTCAATCATTGTAAAAGAAAACATTCCCCTCGTCAGAGGCTACCATTCCCACGAAAGCTTAAAAACATTTGCGCTTTTATCGAAAATAAACACAAAATTGTCTATTAGATTATTTTAGCTTGGTTAAAATCTCGGGGTGTATAATTTAACGCTATAATTGAAAAATTGCAATTATTGTTTTATTTTATAATGATATATTACATTAATAATTAAATATATTTTTTTCAAGTAATCATATTAAATAAAAACTAATTATTCATTTTATGTAATTATTTTTTTTTTTTTTAAATATGAGGGTTAACTTTGGAGAATTATTTGAAATCTGCTATTTTCGTTGTGTTGGCAAATTTTTATTTTTTAATTTATAAAGTAATAAAAAATCAAATTAATTTTAAGTATCAAATGTCTTATGTTTAATTTATAAATTGTTACTTTTAACTAATTTTATATAAAAAAAAAAAATGTTTTTTATAACGCATATTTTTAGCACACTAATTAATTCATAAGTGATCTAATTCAACTGGAGTTATTTGTATGAGTTTAGTTTAACATAACAATAATTTCTTATTATTATGCATAGTAACCGTGTTTTAAAATTACGGCTTCATTAAAAAATGAAAAATTTTTGCTAAATTAAAATTAAAGTTTATTATGTTTTGCTTTGTATTAGTTATTCTAAACTTTGTGAAATGTATATCATAGAAAATGTTTTCGTCAATAATTATTTATGAGTGATGTCATAGTTTTTTTTTTAATTTAAACTTATTTCAAGTTTCTAAAATTGTAGAACAAATGTACACTGATAAACCTTATAACATACATCAACTGAATTATTATTTTTCAACAACATAGTAAAATTAAAATCGAAATATTTCAGTAGATTCAAATGCACACAGTTTCGATTAGATCAAAATTGTATTGTTTAGTTCTTCGTTTGGGAATAGAGCTGTCATGAATTATTAACCAGAGTCATGAATATGCTTACACACAGACGTATGTATGCACCCAATCAACAGTAATATTGTCTAGTACGTGCGAAATAGTGGATTTTATGTCATTAATGTAGTATTATTTTTCCATTGATTTTGTTTAAACATCATTAATAAAAAAATAAAAAAATAAATCAAGAAATACCATCATCAAACATAGTGGATTACAGTTAAAAGGTGCGTGCCGGTTATTACACGTTTACATTTTATATATGGTTGGCATTGTTAATTCGTTGATAGAACACATTGTAGAAACAATGTTCCTCAACATTTTTGTCGAAGACTTTAAAAACAAACGGTGCAACACTGTATCTGTTGGTCGGATTAATATGTACGCTAATTTCGTTTGTTTTTACTATTAAATTATTCTAATTAGACAACACTTGTGCACGAATTACAGTGGGAAATTTGTGTACTTAATTTATGTGCATGTATACGAACATATTCGTGGACATTTTTTTTTTATCTCTTATGACGCGGAGAGGTTGTGAAACGGTTGGAGGTGGAATACATTTCCACGTTCTGCTGGATACTGTTCGGTCAGTGTTAAAACGCGAGAAAATCATAAAGCTTCGCGCTAGGAATATATTTTGCAAAATTAAGAGATCGATGTTTTTTTTTTTTATTATTTTCAATATAAATTCGGATAAAATATAATGGAAGATTCCAACGGACCGGAACGCTTCAGAAAGAGAGCTAGCAGATGTTGCCCTACGGCGACCATGGCGTCATTTTGATGAGGGATCCGGCAGGAGTTTCTCCCTTCTACCACTATTTTTATTTTTTTTTAAATTTTTTTTTTTTATCATCTTCTTATTTATCTAATTGAATTCCTACCAGTGAGTTTCATTAAAAGAAAAAAAGGAAAGAAACTAATTTGTCTTTTTGAGTTTCCATAAATAGAATGAGAATGAAACTTAATGTTTTATTTGAATATACAACTTTTGAAATTGTCTCAGATTTATTAATTATATGCGTTCTTATTAAAAATTAATTCTTTCTCTGGTCGGTTTTCTTATTTATTCGTAGTTTATTTAATTGGTTTATTTCGTAATCGGGTCGGGGTTTGTCACGCCAATTTGGTTCTTATCGTTCATTAGCATAATGCCTTTAAATGTATCGTGCCAATTGCTCATAATACCTACATCGATACGCCTTAACATTATAGAATTTTTATAATACTGACATTATTGTTTTGTAATATTTTTCCGTTATGATGAATTTGTCATGTAATTAAATTAAATTATCGATGAATTATCATGTTATACATTTACTTTTGATGAATTTATAAAGGTCTTATTGCCATACACAAAAACATCGTGTAACTAAGTATTACGTTGTAAATGTAGATAAACATGTGTGACCAGCATTATGTTGTTCCGTCATTGTTTGGATAATACATTTCGATAAAATATTAATAACGAACACATAATAACTTGTCTTTAAGTTCTCCGCTTATGCATCAACCACCACAGATATCATTTAATCTAAAAATTATGATCCTTGATAACATCCTGTGTTAGAGAAACTTTGTTACGATGATAGCAACGATTTTACTTTAATGAACATACGCGTCTTATTGATAACGCAGAGAGAGTATAACAATACAGTATATTATACAATGTACAAGTTGTACTTCATGTGTACAAACGGAACATTATTGTTTGTTTCATGGTAAATGACATTCGCTTTTCTCTTTTGCTAGGACATTTTTATTGCTGATCACACTCAGTGCTCCTTATGAACAATTGAGCCGTAATGATGGTTTATGATTTGAATTATTATTAAAACTTCTATTGTGGTAGATACTTTTTAGTTTTTCTGAATAATTGAAATAAAGTCGAATAACATATCTTGATTATAAATATTACGACACGTAAAATTACTTATTTTCTTACGTAGTATTATTTTATAATTTCATCTGTTTTTTAGTAGAAGTTGGTGAATGTTTTTTTTTATTAAATAATTATTGATTAAATATTTATGTGTTATACATATAGGACTCTAAAAACGTTATGTAGATTTGTAGTAGAGAAATAAGTAATGATATGCGTCTGGTTATGGCGAATCAATTCTCAGGTAGATATAGTAGAAAAATGTAAATGTATTATTTTAAAGATAAGGAGACTTTGAGTGACTGGAGATGACAGATCTAAATCCACGTAGACGTCCTATGGACGGCGAAGATATATGAAATAGCATGACTATAAGCTACTTAAGTTGTTCAATCATCTTGGGCCGAACAATTTATCTGTCATCTAGCACTCGGATAATTCTCTTTTATTTATGATTTGTCTTTTCCTCCTTCCTGACGAACGCTTTTACGTTCTTTATTTTACCCTTTTGGCTGTATTTTATATTCCTGGTGCCAAATTCGTTACGTCTTATTGTACTTTCAATCTCTTCCTCGTGCAATCCTCATCCCGTGTAAGTTATCTTATATCATTTGCTATAGAAGAAATAATAAATTATACAGTTATGAATTATTGACAATTGGGCAATGGGCTACTTGGGTGAAAAATATGAATCTTATTTAATCATATTTTAGAATCTTCCAAAACGCTCTATTTTTATTCATATTTTTAACACCAATTATATAATAATTTACGATGCAAGTTATAAATGGAGCTTTTATTAGTAAAATAATAACATATTAAATGTGTACTTAATGAGGATTTTATGGGGGATTAGTTAAGGAATATCAATATTTTTCGTACACATTTAAAAATAAATTTCAATGAATATAATATTTACTTATTTATTAATATTTATACTTCTTTAATTTAAAACAAACCATAATATAATATAAACATTATTATAATTGGACAAACATATTAGTAAAAAGATTGATTTGTTGACCAATCAATAATATAAAATACATAAACAAATAATTATTTTACTAATAGTATAGAGTATTTCATAACGATAGTAAAATTAATTTTTTCATTAAAAAGTTATTAATTTCTAATGAAAGTTAATTTTTTTGTAACTAATTTTTAAACTGAAAATTGTATTATGGATATGAAATTTCAAGCATTAGTTGTTTTAGATTCTGAACGGAGTGAAGAATGTATTGATTTTACAATGATGTGTGTTTTTTTTTTTTTTTGTGTCTGTCGACACGATTTGGGGCAGTAAAAATGCTTCGATTGCCTTATGTAGCAACTTTTCTGAAAGAAAAGTGAATCTATATGGTACTTTGGGGGGTCAAAAGTTAAAAATTTTCAATATTTTTTAAATGCGACAGGAAAAACCCTAAAAAATTTTGGGAAAAACGGGAGTTTTTACGCAAAACCAGTTTTCGACTTAATCAAATTTTTTATTTTGCTATAACTCAAAAATTAATCGATGTAAATACTTGAAATTTTCACCAAATGTTTAGATAAGCGTTCTCTATACACCATAAAATTTTCAAAGTATTTTGATTTTTATTGAGCTATTAATAGACAATCAATTGAAATTTTCAATTTTTTTTAGTATTTTTTTTTTAAATAACGATAAAATATTTTTGGCTGCCCAGAAAATCTTGAAAATTTAATACAAGGTTTCTTATAAGTTGTTCCTTAACTGATAAAAAAAAATCTAAAATCGTAAGTAACAATTTTTCTTTATAAGTGCTCAAAGTTCCAATTTATACGAAATATGTAAAATCCACGATAATTTGCAAGTTAGTAAAATATTACTAAAATTACATAAAATTTTTTCTGTTCATACTTAAGGTCCAAAATTTTAACACTAGATTATCTATAAGCTACTCTTCAAAAATCTTTAAAAAAATTTCTACCGGAATTAGAGGAAAAAAATTTATGACTGTTTGAAATTTAAATATTTACGAAATTGCATAAAATAGCGATTTATTCTCAAACGATTTTAAATATTTGTTATAATTCAAAAAGTATAAGTCGCAAATTTTTGAAATTTCTACCAGCTGTTAAGATTGGTGTTTTCTTTATGTTATATTTTTTTCAAAATATTATATTGATTTTTAAGCCACTTATAGGCATTTAAAATATTCGATTTTTTTACATTTTTTTTTTATAATCGGTGATAAAAAAAATTTGGCTCGTACAAAATACTTGAAAATTTAATAGAAGATTCCACAGAAGTAGTTCTTAAAGTCATTCAAAAATTATTAATATCCATAGGCACAATTTTTTTTTATAATCGTTTGAACAGCGAATATTGACATAAAATTACATGTAAAATATAATATAATGTAGAATGTTCTAGACTGACAAACTATATCGCTGTATGCAACTGCCAACCCATCCTAATTGAAAAATATATTTATCGTTTCAAAATAAAATATACTTTTTACAATGTTTATAAATAACAATGTATTATATCCTAGACAAACATATGAACTCCGTTCAGAATCGTTATTCGTATACAATGATATCTATCATTGCATTCAAATTTAACAAATCCATTATAATAATGACCTATCCTATAAGCGAGGTGCACTCCACCCCTAACTGTACAGCAGAGCGAGGCCCATCCGGTTCTTTTTTCCATTAAGTGTTTTAATTTAACTTATAATTATAAAAATATTTTAAGATTTATTTTTGAAGTACACAGTTTTTTTTTCTATTTTAATAATAATATTATTATATATTACATAAATGATCAACCATTTTTTCTTGAATTAAAAGAATTCACTTAGATGTAAACTAGACTATAGTATAATACATATACGTATAGTATCTAATATATAATATAAATGTATTTATATTTGTAAGGTATTACAATTATTTTAAAATGAGTAATATAACTTATTTCATCTCAAGGAAACTATTTTTATTATTGTTAACTTCCTATATTGATTTGAATGGAATATATTTTTCTTTGACTTCTAACACTGATATTTATATTATCTTTCCAAAATTAAATAAATAATTAATTTATTAAGTGTACAGATACCTATTTAATAAAAATTTTGAAATTTTGAAAATGTAAGTTATTACATGATTTAGAACGAATATGTATGCTTGATTATAAATAAAAAAAAAAAAAAAAAAAAAAAAAATTAAAAACCTAGTATAATAATTCAGTAGAATACATTTTTAACAAATATAATAAATGCAAATTAGTTATAAATATTGTATCATCCTAAAACGATTTATGTATCAAGGTTTTCTGAGTTACAACCACAGAAATCATAAACTTAATTTATAAAAGTCATAAATCATAATTATATACTGACTTTTATAATCGATGGTTCGTTTTTTTTATAGTAGTTTAATAATAAAACATACACAAATATTTTCAATCAATACTCAAAATTGAAAAGAAAAATTAGTTTAAATAAAGTTTAAATTGGTGGCATTAAAATAAATAAAAATAATTAATACACACATAATATGAAGTAAGACTTAAGTGTTAATATTTTTGAAATTAATTTACATTTTATTTTAAAATATTTAATTATTTAATTATTTAATATTTTCATTACATTTTTATGTTAATTCGATTTTTATGATTCATATTAGTGTATAATTAGTATAGGTTTGTGATTTTTAGTTTATTTATTTTCGGTTGATCATAGTTGCAGTATTGTAAATATATTTTAACAGTTTTACATAAAACCTTTAAACTAAATCGTACAAAGCATATTATGTCGTTTTTGTCGGTATTTATCAAAAAGTATTTAGCAATGACACTTTTTACATAACGTAACATGCGTGGTTTCAGTTTAATGGTATACGAATCTAAGAGTATTATTCAAAGTTCACGTATAATAAATTGACCTGAAATACTTACAATGCTGAGGAACGTTTTCCGTTTTTATTCGAACAAAATTCTCTTTTCGAAGTATCTGGATAAAACATAGTGTGATAACTGTTCATATACGGTTTTATTAATAAGATTTTTTTATACAATTTTCTAGACTTTATGTTTTTCGACGTGCAAAAAATACATTTCAGTTTTACTTTGATTTGAATAAATACGTGTCAAAATCGAAGACAGAGTATTAAATGCTCCAGGCCTCGTTTTAATGGTTATAGATAATATTTATTTGAAAATGTCTTATTAACTCTGGATGATAATTAATTAAACCAATTTTTTCACTATTTATTTTAGCATCTAAAACATTGAGCAGGATTTTATTTCAATCATTTTAAAAATGTAGTATATTATTATAATATATTATTGTAGTATTTTTATAATATGGTTTTGTAATTGTTTTTTCATATAAATTTTATAATATTAGTCATATTATAACTGAATGAATCAATCCGAAAATTATTCAGTTATTAATCAAATTGATAAAATTAAAGTAAAATACATTTTAGAATAAATATAATATACTAATAAATTTGAATGCATGATTTACGAATTTTAATTTGTATTATGATTAAGGCATAACTGCTAATAACTGGATATTTCGACTTCACAACAGTGTTTGAAGTTCGATAGTTAAATTTAATTTACAAATAATAATTCGTATGATTAAATTTTATTATGTATTTATATGTCATATATATAAACATTGTTTTCGAATTGATCAAATGGCTTTAGTAACTATGTATACTTATAATTAACTTGAAAAAATATTTTAAATAATAATTATGTAGCCAATTCGTTATTTCTTAAATTTTAGACCCGTATATTAATACGAATCTTAGAAGTGGATTTTAATTGACAATACAAAATTAGAGTAGTGTATACACATTTATAAATAAATGATACTTATAAATTAATTATGAATAATTAAAATGTTTCTGCATTACAATTGTAATGAATCACATTGTTTTATTTGAAAAATATAGAATTAAAAGAAATGTGTTTTTCGAAGAAAATTATTAAGGACGAAGAGATTTGTTTTCAAAACGTCAAGTATTTTTAATTTAACTGTCATAATAATCATAATTATACTTTTACTATGTAAAAGAAACATAATATATAATAGTTTTATAAGTAATTTCGATTGTATAAATATCTATGAATTTAGCATTTTAATGAAAATGCTTTTTATACTTTGATGATAAGTTTTATTATCTTTTGTTTAAATAACAGATCTGAATAAACTGTGTTCCAAATTAATGCTATGCAAAAGCATACACTAGTGTTTCACTGTAAGTCCTACTGTCTCATTAAATTATTTACTAAATAGTATAAATTACAACGTATTTAAACAAAAATTATTTATTCTACAGAAAACCCAAGATAATAAGAGTACATTTTCATTTAATCAAAACAAATTTGTTCATCTGAATAAAACATTGCATAAATCTGTTTTTAAAACATACATTAACATTAAAATTTTATTTTACTTTGTTTGTGGAAATTATGATTGTTGTTTCTTTAGAAAAGTTGTTTCAATATAATGTCTTAGAAATACGCTACAACAATAATATTATTGTTAACCTAATAATAATGTAACTGAATATAAATAATGTTAATCTGTACAAACAAAATAACCGGGATCAAAAAAAAAAAAAAGAAAAGAAAAGTAAATAAATAAATATAATAAATAAATAAAATAAAATTAAAGCGCTCGGTAAAAATACAAATGCATTTTTTTATTTTTATTATAATCGAGTGTTTAGAACACTGACAGAAATTGCCATTTGCCACAAAAATATCATCCACATGAATAGACAGTTATATCAATAATGAGAAATTATTTTCAACTCAAGAAAAACCGCCTAAGGAATTTTCTGTGCACTCCGCCTGCTAGGAGAAATGGAATTGGGGTAAATTATCACGGTGTTCGTTTTAAAAATGTTCATGTCCTCGCAATCTTATTTTCACGATATTTTCATACGGAAGTCGGTTGAATCTGTTGGCGCAGTGCTCCCGTGAAACGAGTAAACATTCATTGCCTGAGTAGATGAAATGATCTTTGGTCGCTATCTTGATAGAATGATCAAAACCGTTGCCAAAAGTTCCACGCTCAAAACACCGACCGTTGTTCACACGTATTCACGTCTATTCAGTCTTGTGCATATCCAAACAACGGACCGTCAGAAATATCTACTGCCGACAGCATGGAAGTTTGGGATCGTGGGCAGAGGGCGTGGATTTAGCGCAAACGATATTGTTGTCTACACTTTCGGAATAAAACTTAAGAAATATATTATATCTACCTTCGCTGTTTGCACACGGATATAATATATGAGGGTGTCTTTGATGTACAAATGTCCTTAGATGTCGTCGCACAAAATATGCTAATTCGTTTACTCATGTTTGGATAATATTGTTCATTGTACGTTGTTATTCAGTCGTAGAAAACAATGTTTCGTTTAAAGCACGTGTTTTTGTTTTATATCTATTACATGTCTTTCAAAGAACCACGGAGAGCCAGAATCTTTAAAAATATTTATTAGAAAAGGAATTCAAAATATGTATTTTTTAATGTTCTATAATGTTTGTGTTTTTTTTTATCAGATTGATTAAAACTAGTTTCATGCATACCTATTTATAGGAACTTTATCAGCTTGGTGTAATACGGAAAAAATATGAATGACTTATTGTAATAAAGAAAATGAAAATATTGAAATATTGATCCGGATAAGAGTTTCTAATAATTTAGAAAAAAAAAACGTGTGCTTTGTTAAAAATAATATCACGGTTTCAGTTCTCGGACGATTTTAAAATGTAAAGGATTCACACCGGTTAAGTCTAAAGAATTGGTGAACCCAAAACAATTGCACATGAAGTATAAACGTAGAAGTTTTTAATATTATATTTAATTGCTTCAAGTAGAATGTAGTATTTAAATACTCTTAGCTTACTTACGTATATTTTTCTGCGTTGTTTATATTATTTTATATTAATGAAAAGAACGAAGGAATCAACTTTGTTGTTAATTTCTGTAATATTTAATTATAATTAAAAATACTGGTGAAAAAGTTAATGCAAAATAAAATCTTAAGGAGATGTATGAATACTATTTTATCGCCAAGTTACTCATTATTTGTTTAACAACAATAAATGTTTATAAAGAGTTAAGATTTTTAATATGTTTCTCAAATATCTGCTAGGATTCTTTGAAAACGCAGTTATTTCGTTTATCTTAGTTTGTGTTTTAAATTATTATTAAATTATTAAATTATTGTGTTTTAATCCATCTAGGATTTAAACTACACAAAAGAATAATAATTATTCTTACCAACTATTGATGAACCAATCTTCAACCGAAGTTTATATTATGGCTATCCTGGTAAATATTCAGTAGCCTAAATAACGGTTTCGTTCGCATAAAAAATAGTGTTGATTAATTTAAAATACACCAAATCATCTGACAATAACTGTTTGACACTGTCGTGTCTCACGGATACTGCAATCTCACCCGTCACATCTCTTTGTCTTGGCAACATCGTTGGTTCGATTATCAATCGGGATGCCCGAGTGATTAAAAGAACCAGTTTTGGAGACGGCGATGTGTCATGAAGCGTTTACGGACTGTGGCCGACCGCCGCGAATAACTGACGATTTTTTGTCTGCATGCTTTTAGCCGTCTTCGTGGCCTTTTACGTTTTTATTACTTTTGCGTCTTATGACATTCTATTGTTCTTTTATTATTTTTTTTTTTTTATTATAATTAATAATTATATCTACTTTTCTTTTTATTATAATAATAACAGGATTATTATTATATTTGTTTAATTTCAACAATTACTTTATTATAGTATGTTTATTTTAATTTAATATATTAATTTAATTTTTATTATTATTATATTATAATTATTAATATTGTGCGTGTTGTGCAATGTGACATAATGTGTTTGGAAGCTAATTTCGTCAAAATTGTTGTTGTGTTTCCTTCCAATTCGGATTGCAGATAAATATTATAAACAAATTTAGAAGTCCGTAATGACGTACGGAAGTAAGTACGTAAGTTATCATATTCTGTGTGTGATCCTGCATATTCCGTGGATTACCAATGTACTTTAAAGTTAACATATATACATTACCGATGTCATTGGTATGTACATTTCCATTGATGATAAAGATAGTAGCATCCCGTAAGTAGATGTATTCCTCCGTACTTAATATAGCCTTGTATATTGAATATTAAATACCACGCTGATCGCGAGATACTTGTGTAACATCAGTGTTGAGTTCACATAAAAAAAAAGATTATCTATATAAGATTAAAGAAAAGGAGTAACTATCTAGATAATCCCAACACTGTGCAAGACTCATTCTTGTCCTGATTATTCGAGGTGTGTTTCGTATCGCGATTTGATCGACTGATTGAACTTTTCTTTTAGTACGTTTATATCTTATCTCTCTGATACTCTAAATGTGAAGGTTAAATTTATTAGACGGCATTAGAATAAAAAAGGAATCATGAAATGAGAAATCGGTTGATTAAAACTATTTTTTTACCTTATTGCGTCGTGCATTTCTATTAGTCTGATTGTAGAAATTAGATTTATTTTGTAGCATTAAAAACCATGAAGTTTTTATCCACCGGTTGAGCTCACTAAGTTCTAAGCAGCGGCCTCTAAAATCAACTAGGTACGGAATTCATCCACCTTTTGCGGTTGCAGGTTTAACGCTCTGGTTGGTATTCAGACAGGCTTTATCTGCACGGTGCTTAATTGTCAATCAGCTCTAGTCCAGTTGAATAACCGCACATGATTACCATTCAGACCTAGGGTTTACCCTTGGTAGCAAGCGATTCTGGGTGGTCATCCCAAGAACGCCTATGTTAGGTCAATAGAAAGTTTCCGTCTGTCCTGCGCTCGATCATATTTCAGTTTTCTGGCAAACTATGTTCGCGGTTGCGGTTCCGGACTCTCTTTTCTCGCTCTAAAATTGATAGTCGACAAGACGCTTCGGTTCTTATGCATTAAGTGCCATTTGTAACCAAGTTCCAGCTTATGAAAGTCAGGTGGCCCACATCTACCCGCCAACTCAGTTCACCCGAACTAAGTTTCCGCTAAGTTAAGCTAAATTTTCTGACGGGATACTATCGCGCTTTTTTCGCTCATCCGATGACTTGAGACGTCAAGTCAGCTGGTGTGGTCCTCCTCTTTTGACAGATCATCTCATGTACATTAGTGGGCCCTAAGGCCAATTGATTGATGCTTCGGACGAGACCACGATAGCACGTAAACACCGTCTTATGAATTCTGCCGAATCCGATCGCGCCGTGCCTAGGCAGACGTGACGTTCTTGCATACCTGGGCGAATTCACCTGAACTCGATTAACAAGTGGTACCCTTGTGTATCTTGTCAGTTTGATTGTCATTTGTCCGCGTAACAACGTTGTTAGGAGATCCCTTTCTGCCCGCAAGAGACAGCAAAGCAGCGAGAAACTTCATCGATTTTTAGAAGATCTTTGGCCATTAAAACATTTCCATCTGGAGCTATCAGGGGACAATATTCCCTATACGAGCACGACCTATCGACAAAACCGCGCCCGCCGATCCCACTAACGCGTTCTCGGACCCGAATCACATCAGACCCGTAGCGGTTGTCACGCTACTGGTCACTCTACATACTAATTAGATAGTAAAAAATATAGATAATATTTATATTTAATGTACTAACCAAGTACTATGTAGACTTATGTAAACTACATTTAGTACACGCTTTTACGTTACTATGTAGTTAAAAGTAACATATTTTACTATATAAAAAATAAAAGCTAAAAATAAGTGTTGGATACAAATCATAATTTAAATTTGGCGCGGCGTGATTGATACGTTCCGTAGCGTAACGTTCTGTTACCACGATGCCGATTGACGCCGAACACGGTCGACTGTTGTACTCTCGGAGACGGTGCCGCCGCCATGGAGCTTGCAGAACCCTGTACCGCGCGTCGTCTCTTTTACTTTTTTTTTTTACTTTTTCTTTGTTCGTTGTTGCGATCGCGGAGTCTTCCAGACAAACGCGTCCGACATTTTTATTATTTTATCGTCACCCGTCCGATTATTTGCTGTGCGACTACGCCGTTTGTGGTGTATTTGTGTGCGACCTTTTTTATTATTTCTTTTATCGCCCGTCCGATATTCGCTGTGTGATCACACCGTTTGCGGTATACTTGTCGCGTCCGACATTTTTATTATTTCTCTAGTCGCCCGTCCGATTTTCGCTGTGTGACCAGGTCGTTCGCTGTATACTCTTCGCGTCCGACATTTTTATTATTTTTCTCGTCGCCCGTTTGATTTTTGTCGTTTGACTCAAGCCATCCTCAGTCACGTGACCACGTGTTTATTTACCTGCAAACGATGGTCGGACGCAAGATACGGTACCAACACTTCCACTTGTGAAATATCCGACCATATGAATAAAATATAAAATAAATATCCGCCAATCGTTGACTCGCCGTCGTTCTGAGACATCAACCCCAACATTCATCTGGTATCAACACACCATCTCAGGTCGTACATCTATCACGTCTTTATTATTTAAACCTTCTGTCATTATTATGTACTTATTAATTTGTTGGTCTTATATGATCATTATTATTTTGTATTATTTTGTTGATTATCATTATTTGGTATTGTTTTATTATTATTATTATTATTATTTGTTTCAATATTGCAATATCCTGTTACTTTTTTTTATTACGGATAGGGTACCTCGTCCTCTTCAACCTACTATAATATTTTTACGAATTTACAGTTCACTTCCCCCTCCCACATACGAGGTTATCGACGTATATTTTTGTTGTGACATAAGTAATCACACATGACGGGTTGCGTGTTTGCCGCCGTCAGTGCACGCATACAACCACGTACATTTGTCCCCCGGTTTTTGGTGCAGCCTCTCGCACAATAAGGCTTCACAATTACCTATATTATCCTGAACTTCAGCTTGAATTGATTAATTTTAGGCTTAAGAGTATTATAAACCTAACCAAAATCTATAATTATAGAAAAAACCATACATTTTTCTGTATAACGCTTTTTTCTCAATATTTAATTCTACGATATATTATATGGTAGTGTCCAATTGTTATAAATGAAATATAAAAAAATAAACGAATATTTAATAATAATGAATACTTAATTATTTTTTCTTTCAAAATTGTTTGATAAATTGTTTTCTGTTTTGTTATTCATTAAAATAATCGGATATTGTTTTTGATATATTATTCGTTATAAATTTTAGATATCGAATATCGTTTTTAATACGTTATTCATTACACATTTATATCTATTTTGGTTTGCGGGAAGTTATTTAATGTAATTTCCAATTGGTTATTGATTGCAAAACATTATTAATTATCTATTTTAATCGTTTTTTGAAAAGTTAAACGTTATTTTGATACAGTGGCGTAATTGTGGGGGGGGGGTATGGAGATATATCCCCCCAAAACCGTTTCTTAAGAAAAATATTAATAAATTGGTTCCCGTTAGTATTTGGCTTTTGATGATTTTAAGATTTTCATTTTATAAGGATTTATAAGGATTTATGGATATCATAGTTAAAATATAAAACTAACAAAAGCTTAAAATTAATGGCTATTGTTAATTTCTTATCATATTTAACTGGCTAAATCATAGTATATTCTATTGAATAAATGATATGTCTTTATTGATAGAAACACATAATACTATTTTAAATATGATTTATTCTGTGGTATAAGGTCAATTTTTGAACATTTTTACTAAACTTGAGCAACACCAACTAATGTCTATTATCAGTTATATAATAACAGAAATAAAAGTTAAGATAAATCTTACAATTATTGTCTTTGAATTGTAATTCTTTTAAATAACCGATACCTAATAGCCCTAGTAAAATATTTTATTAAATTAAAAATGAAAAGGCAGTCAGATGCCTTTTTTTCTTTTTTTTTTTTTAAGTTTAAGTAAATGATCTAATCGTTCAAGAAGACAGTTTAAAAAAATATAATTTAGACGAATACCAAATAAGTGGTAAGAAAGTTAAACTGTTTTCTGATATAATTAAAACTTTCATATATTTATGCATTTCTAATTTCTATATACTCATTATGACTTATTCACGTAAATTTGTAAGTATTTAGTTAACAGAAAATAGTAAATATTGTAATCTACGAAACTTAATGACTAAAAGAGAGTGTAGAGTAGGGTATAGCCTCCCTCTATAATGATAAAATATAAACTTATATTCCATCTCAAAACTAATTTCTAATCACTCCACTGTTTTGATAACGTTATAAAAAAAGTTTTAAAGCCCTGGAAATAATACATAAACACGAAGAATAACTTTATTTAGAAAAATGGTTCTAAATTCAGCAAAGATAAAATTAACTGATAAAAGTATTTATAGACCGTTAAAAAAGATTAAAGACTAATTTGTAAATGCTCTTGTAGAATTAATACAATTATTAAATAGCAACGACATAAATCGAATACGAAAATATATTTATCATTAAATTTCAAAACATTATTCGATTTTACCAAAATCTATCAAAAACACACATAACACCATTAATGAATTACGAACTAATATAGATATTGATGATCATTTATTACTGGATAACAATTTTGCATACAACATTATAGTGTTTTCAGCCAAAAAAAAAATTTAAAATATATATATATGGAATAAACGATTATTTTTGTGGAAAGCAAGTTTTCAATCTGCTTAAATTTTTTTGTCAAATATTCATATTGCATACAGTTCACAATAATTATTGAGAAGTATTAAGATTTTTCTTACAAATAAAACTATAGACACGTACAAAAACATGTTTAAAATAATTACTGAAAAGTGCCGAGAAATTAATTGCAATAAAAAAAATTAGGTTTAAAATTTATATTAAATTTATTTGTAACAGATTTGAACAAGCATTAAGTATACGAAATATTTCCTTTATGTAAAATAGTAGACTTAATTTTTCGCAATCATTGTATTGCAATATACAAATTATGAAAATCGTAATTCATTACAAATTTAATATAGAAACTGGAAAATGGCTTTGTAATATATTTGATTTAAATTGTTTTAATTAAATTTTTGTTGGCGAATCTTATTTAAATTATTTCATGTCAAATTACCTCAGAAAAGTACGCTATTCAAGAACTCAATGACTATTTAGCAGATAATTATATTTTTCAGAATGGAATTTTTCTGCCTCATATTTAGTTTTGGGTATGATTTTTAGTTAAAAAACTACAAACGCATGCGGGTCCTTTCACAAAGTTTAATATTCATTAAATATTCATTATAATATCATTTTCATAACCAAATCCAAATTTTATTATATTTATTGATATTACAAAAAGATACTTATATTTTAATGCAAATTACTAATATATGAAATTTCAACTACGTGGTACCAGTAAAAATTAAATTATAATGAAAAATATGTAACTTAAGATATTAGATTAGAGTTTTTTAATTCAGTTTGTATTATTACGAAAATTGACTGAAATCAGTTGAAAAAAATATATTTATATAATAATGATGATAATAATATTTAATGATTTTGAAAATTAAATATATATATATATTAACATAGTGGTGTGTATAAATAAATTATTTTTAACCACGCTAATGATTAAAATCATTGTCATTCTTAGCGTTTTTTAAACGTTAAACCCATTCAAATGTATGATATTTTTGTTGAAATAATTTTTTTGAGCCTGAGTGCATTTCAACCATTACTTTTTTCATCCTTAGTGCAATTTGACTATGATAGTGCATTTGTACCATACCTGACCCAACAGCAGTAATATATTTTACAGTGGTCCGGATATTGATTGATTTATGATGATAGTGGTAAATATTTTATTTTTATTTTTAATAAAACCAAAATAATAATTTCGCGTGAAACGATAAATCAAAAGTTTTTATTATTTTGGTGAACGGCCATTTAAGTTTTCCATATCCCTCTTTCCACATAAACCCCGTTGACGACGGATCACCACAAGTTTCAGTAGACCGATCCACGCGCAAAACAATGAAAATGAAAATCGCCCAGTGACGACGAATCGAGAGCAAACACCCGGGCACACGGTGACAATATACTCTGAAAACGGAAGTTTTAAAATGTTCATGTATGACATTTGCCACTAGGGTCGGCCTTTAACCCTCACCCATTACGTATGTTTGACAGCTGTCCGGGGGACTGGTCCGTATCTACCGAGCTGTAACTATAATGTATATTTATATACAGTTTTTTTTACACGCACCCCTCTCGCGACGAAAACCTTTTCGAGGTCGTCGGAATGCGAAAAACAATTTCCATCCGTCGAGCAGGGGTTATATGTTGCGTGTGTACTCACGGTAGGATTAACAAAATTTTGATTCCACACACACACACACACAAAGTCTATACATTTTCCGCATGATAAATTATGGGTAGGTGTAAGCTGTGTAATTCGGAGAATGAAAAAAAGAGAAGTTTTATTAAACGTTCATCTACGAACAAACACAAATCGTGACATTTACAAAATGCACTTTTGTATTCTGTTGGAATAAAAATAAGAGACACATGACCATAATATACTATTTACGAAGCTTAAACAGTGTGATAAATTAAAGAGATAATTGATTTTTTTTAGTTGGTTCTTGTATTTCATATGCAAATACCCTCATTATAGTAATTGAGCAATATTTATACTTATGCGTTAATATGAAGGCCTTTTAATATTACATCGGATAAGCGTCGCCAATATATTTCAACTATACCGATATGAAATAGGCATCTATCTTTGTTTATAGTTTGTTTTATTCAGGTATCTGGTTCGAATTAAGTTTAAATATTGTTTGTTTTTTTTTTGTCATCGATATTGACAAAGATCGAAAAATTCTAATATTGCATAATGGTCTTCGTTAAATAGTTTAAAAACGAGTGTATGTAATATATATATTTTAAATTTGATAGTTCACGGTTTTCTAGTAAATCAATTATACTTAAAATCAGATTTATTGAAATGTACGAGATAAATGTAGTTATATTGTACGAAATGAGTATTTATTTTATCATTCAATTTTAATAATTGTAGTTGTAAAATCAATGCATTTATGGTTGCTAGAAATTTAAAATTTTCCAATGTTTAGAATGAAAAATGTAGGTTAATCTAATGCAAATATAATAATTCACCATAAGAGTGGTAAATCAAGGTACCCAAATAATAATTTATTGATCAAATATTATGTTCATTGACCATATTATTCATATTATATTGTGATCAATATTTATTCGTATTTGTACCTAGTACCAGATTTTTCCAATTTCGTTATTATAATTTATGTTTATTAAATATTAATATTACCGCTTAACGCTTTTTAGATCGAACATTTACAATTCGCAACATGATGAACTAAAAGCACGTATTTAAATGTACGTGATCCATTTTATTTTTATTTCATAACACTTCAAATTTGTTATTGTACACGAAAACCATTCATAACTAAATTTATTCAAGGAGAAATACCAATCATGAATACTAATTTTCGTCTAAAAAACTCGAGTCATACAATTTACGAATAATGAGCTATTATGTAACTCAAATTTAAGCGTATTATCATGCAAGTACTGTCTGACAACCATTTTATCACAAATGATTATAGTTAGAAATAATTTTTCAACTCCAGTTATCGTTGAGCAATATATTCAAAGTAATTTGCTTACCAGTGGATATATTTCTTTTTATTTTAGAAATTAAAAATCGATCAAGAATCAAAACTCTGGTTTCTATTATAGATTTTAACTGTTATTCTACTGAAATCGATTGGACGACTTCCCGGGAAGTTGCTTGGGAAGCGTCGCATTATATTATAATCGACGGTACTACTCTGTGTACCTAGACGTCATCTAAATAGGATTTTGACATTCAAGGAGCATTGGTTCAAATATAAAATGAAAATATAGCCAATGAACAACCTACATGAAAAACTCGCAGAGATTCAATGGGTGGTTCGACCATACATTATGCGATCAGCCAGATTAGTCCTAAGTTTCTCAACTGGAGAATATGCGTGCCCAGTGTGGAACCAATCTATCTTAAGATAAGCCTGTATCCATAGCATTTAATGATATTTCTAGTATTATAATGGGATATCTTAGACCAACGCCCACCTACAAGTTATATCTTCTATCAGGTATAGCAACACGTGAAATTAAAATACAATCGCCATAATAAAATCCATTGGATAAAGAACAAAAGACACCTTATATTTGGTCATGAAATCATGAGTACAAGACTTAAATTTCGAAGAAGCTTCTATACAGCAAATTAACTGTATGAACCCCTACAAAAAATAAGTTCATAAAGGTAGTAAGACGAGCTATAACCGGAAGAATCTACACCACAACTTTCGTTGGGAGAAATTTACCATGGTTCCTGTAAAAAACCTTAAACAGATTAATAGATGGAGTGATGAAGAATAAATTTAACATGGTAAACAGGTCTTTGGTGAAGAAGATGAAACTGGTGAATGTGAAGAACAATAGCCCGACAATGCACCAAAGAGGATCTGATATTGACAAACGCAAATGCTCTAGAAGTTTGTCAAAATTAATTTCCCAAAAACCATCAGTTAAATATTAGTGACAATATTAAAATATTGTGTGAGAGACGTGTCATGTCAATATTTCGCTTTATTCAATTATAAGTTAAGAGTCCTAAAACAGAAATATGTATAAAAAAAATATATATTAACTGAAATAAGCCAACTAATATACCATGCTAAATAACGTCTGTAAATTGATATAGTCAATGATATTAATATTTTGTGATTTAGGCAATTGTGTTAAAATAATAACGTTATTTTCGAACAGTAACAGATTAAATTGTCAATGTCAAGGAATTGGCAAACAACGAAGTCAATGTTGTTACATTTATATTTATTGTTATTGAATTTGCAATTATTGCTGTACTATGACTTCAAACTTTACGATTAGTAGATTGTGATTATAATTTAAAAATAAATATGACACTTTTAACTACTCTTTAAAAATGCACGCTTTTTTAACATTTTTAAAGCTTTAAACTTTATACGAACATTGGCCAAATTGGCATGTCGCGCTTTATTGGGAAACATTAAGTAAATATAAGATAGTTTGTATATTTATAAGATTCTTTGATCTATGGTATTTTCGTTAATATTATTCATGTATCAATATGTAAATACGCATTTTATAAAATTAAACGTTTCTTACTCAAAGAAATTCGGTATTAAATATGATTCTTATTAATTTTATTTTAATTATATAATCGATCAATTTTTAATCCATTCGGGAAATTATATTTAATGTACTTCTATCGAACACAAAACATATACTGCGTATAATCATATAACATATAACGTTGAAACTAAACTGATGGTGAGCTTTGATATTTATATCAACTATAATTATAAAATAAAATTGGTAGATAATAACTACATACTACATATAACCATACGAATATGGGTATCATACATGGGTTTATTTTACTAATTTTTGTTTTAAATCACATTTCATGCCATACATAAATATTTTGTACAAATTTATTCAAGAATTGATTTATTGATTGGGTATAAAGTAAATAATTAAATTTTGTCAAACTTATATCTCTATCATACAACAATAAAAACATTAACAAAAATATTTGATTTTTTATAACAAATTTGCAACTAAAATTCAATACAAATAAAGTGCTTTCAATTGTGTTGAACAAAGTATAAAAATTATAAGAATATTCTAAGTATTGATATTTACAAAGGCTGAGAGACTGGGAAAGTTTTGGTTTTGTGATAATATTATCAACCGTCGTTTACCATTTCGATGGTGTTATTTAAACTGTCACAATACCAATGGATAGGCAGTAAACCTAAATAGAATATCCGTAAATATATATATATATATATATATATATATATATATATATATATATATATATATATAAATTAATAATATCCGTCCATCCTAAATCGGAAATGGAGTCAATATAGTTAGAGCGATATAAGATATAATGGCTTAATTATGACAATTACATATTTATGAATTTTTCAATGAGTAAAAAATTTTAATATTCACTGATTTTAATATACCCATAACAAATGGTTACCATGGAAATTATACAAGTGTAAAGATTTTAAGTGATTTATTTAAAATCATACATTTTTGCAATATTAATGGTGTTTTTACTTTCAAAGATTTCATTAGATGACTAGTAATTTCAGCACAGAAAGAATATTACCCTCTAGGATTTATTTTTTTTATAATATGGATTCTAGTTAATAAGTAGAAATAGCCTAAAGCTGACGTTTTAACGTTATCTTGCAAATTCTATACAATTCAACAAAAGAGATTTGAGATACAATATAACGAGGTCTTGAATGTTCTGGGTCTTCAGGCGGTTCATTCGAATTCATATGTTTTGCTTGTATTTATATATATATATACTTCTTATTTTTTTATTTTTTGGCATTTACTTATTTATTTTGCATAATACGATGAAATTGTGAAATTGGAACATAAATACTTTTAGTACTATTACTACACTGATAAATAAAAAATACAATACAAAATAAAATTATTTTTTTAATGTGAAAATTAATGTGTGTTGGGTATCAATTTGGTTTTATAATTTTCATTATGATAGATCAACTGAGTAATAAATACTTAAAAAATTTTGCTACAAATTCAAATAATTTCGTATCGATAAATTTCAAAATACGTATAGTATTTAAAAGAGACGGGATTCCAAAAGTTCTCGACGGTCCTGTTTATATGAAATGTATTGTATTTAAATATTTCAACAGCAACACGCATCATTTTTCTAGTATATGTATAGTTTATTTGGATACATTGAATATTTACTTTATAAATTAACCATTATAATAGTCATTATTTTGTTTTTATAAAAATTTTCTAGGAAATAATATTTATTTAAAATATTCCATCAATAATACGCGTGCATATTTGTATACTTGGAAATTCTATATTCACGTGTTTCGAAATTGTATTTACATACTCTTGTATAAGAAAATTGGTAAGTTGTCATCATTGATAAGCAGTTTGTGGTTGAATAGTCATTGAAATTAGTAAAGGGTTGTCACACGAAAACGACCTCGTCACTATTTTATTATCTTCTTGAATTTCGTACGTTTTACGTTAGTGTGATGTACCGGAGTAGCACGGACTGGGAAACAAGAAAAGTTTAGCTGTTGTCATGGGTGCTGAGAAAACAAGCATGTCCAAAAAGTGTGGGAACCTTGTTAGATACAAAACGCTACGCGGAGAGACGGTATTATATAATGACCGAATAGTAAATATATTTTTTTTTTCATTATCTCCCAAACCGAAGTGTGACAAATCTGTATTTAATATTATACCGATGTTTTTGAATAGTTCAATATGTCCAATGTTAAATATTATTTACTATAACGAACAGTGTAATATTCAGTGGAAACATCGGAGTCTCACAATAATAGCTCACGTCAGTTATGGACCTGCAAATTACTTATTCAAAGATTGAATAATTTCATCATTAGATAATTTATTTTATAGCACAATGTAGTATCTTTTAATGATAAGATTTTAAAGGTTTTTTTTCTATATTAATAATTTGTGGATTTTAATATCTTTTTAAACGGTTTTAGTGTTCAATTAGAAAAATAAAAATTTTCTTGGAAATATTATTTAACGTGAAATTGTTAAATCATTATTATTCTTTTTTGAGATTTTAAAAATGAATTAAAGCTTTTTTAAGTATATTTAATTTTTTTTTCTTTGATTTTAATCGCCATAATACTTTATAATATTTATAAAAGTTAAAATAGTTCAATTATATTTTAATTATTATACGTATAGAAGAACCTTGATTATCCGAAATAATTGGAACCGCATCTAATTGGAATATTTCAAATTGTTTTATAAATATTTAATAATATCCTGGATTATTTACATTCGTTGCTAGTTAATCAATAACGTTATCAGAGTTATAGTTATGAAATCCCAAAATTTTCATTTTTTGTTGTATCATTAGACCATTATGTTTACGTTTATTAGACATTATCGATATTCGTAATATATATAAAGATTATCTATGATAGAAAACCAAATTAGATTGACAAATAGAGCATGAAAACATCGTTTACATACAACCATTGTATCTTGATTATCTACAGAACGTTCATATACGTAATTGTTGATAATGTGTGAATAATAAATTAAGATTATTATAAAGTAGACAAATCGGCCGATAATTTTGACGACAATTGCAGTTCAGATAATTGAGGGTTCGCATAACGGTGGTTCGGATAATCGTGGTTGAACTGTATATATATGTGGCTTCATAAAAAATGTATTTCAATTTATCATTTACTTTAATCATCCTTGTTCTTATTCGATAAAAAAGGGACATTTTCATTACTAAGTTATTTGTCAAATCGTTTTGTTTTTCAAGACTCATAATTATCAAGTTTTTTGATCAACAGTAAAATATACCATCAAAAAAACTTCTTTATGTATTGATAACTTAATCAAGTTTTCAATCCAGGTAATGATATTTATCAAATAAAGTTGGGCCTTTTTATTTACAATTTATTTTTATTTCTTTATTACGGTTATATTAAATGATTTTGTAAAATTTGTAGTAGTAAATTTTGTTTTGATTAATAATAATTAGATCTTTAGTTTTTAATTATCTTAGAAGTCTTTTCAGTTTATCCACTGGAAAATTCAGTTAAGCTTGTATTGTACTTTGATACCATTTAATTTTATTAATCTCTACTTTGGTTAAATAATTAATTTTAATAAGCTTAAGAGTATACGATTGCAGTTTAAACATTTAATTATATATTTTGGTAGATTATAAAAATCGTATTAAATCTTTGAAATAAAAATCATCAATAATATTCATCAAATCTACTTAGCGATTTTATGAAAGTCAAATTATATTAACTATATTTTTAACAATTTAATATTTATGTGATAGTTATAATATATTTATAAATTCTAACCGTTAACTGTTTAAAATATAACGTACTTTAGTCATAGTGATTTATTACATTTCTATATGTTTATATTTTTAATTTTATAATTTTTATATTTTTATTCAATGGGTATGTTATTATAAATATCGATGAAAATATGTAGAATATAATAAACTGCGAAATTAACGGAGTGAAAAATCATTACTTTAACCAGTATTACGTTGTTTTAAAATAGAAAATCATAAATAATATTTATAAATGGGCATTAAACTAAATTACTTACATAAATTTACATCAGTTGTACATTTAAATAAATAATTTAGTATAATGGATAATGTTCGAATCATGATTTACGTAATTGTCTGATGTAAAGCCAATATGCTGTGCATTTGGAATAAGATTCGAGAAATATATATGGACGGTGCCCGGGTAAAAGGGAATAAGTCCATTTTTATGATTTTTTTTTTTAATGAATATTCTTGTAGGTTATTCCTATTTGTACAATGGCTGATGACTTATTCTCTTTTTCACATAGGTTTTATAAAAAATAGAACCTACAAATTGTTTCACTTTTCAATGTCAATCGATGTGAATTATAGTAATCTATAAGAATATTCATTAAAGAAAAAATCATAAAAATGGACTTATTCCTTTTTACCCGGGCACCGTCCATATATTTATAGTATTGCGTATTATTTTAAATTAGTTTTTTAAGAAAGAGAGGTTGTCACTTGGATGTAGTTATTGAATAAAAATGTATATATCACTACACGTATATTGAGTCTAAAAATAATTAGAATTTTCTACTTTTATTTATTTATTTTTTTTATTTTTATTACTGAGATATTGCTAGCATTAAATATTTCGAGTCTTAAATTCTTAATATTTGAGATCAATTTACAACCTATTAAGAATTGAGTTTAAAACTGAAAACTTAAAAATTAAAACTTTTAATTCAAACCAGTGTTTTACGGGTTATAATTAATCGACGTAAAATTAATAAATGGGAAAATAAAACGTAAAATGTATAAAAAAAATTATTGTATACAAGAAGTTAAAAACTCGAATTAATCGCTACAACTTGATTTTTACATTAAATAATTTAATAGGATTTTTTATAAAATTTAATATTTGATATTATTATTAAGTAATTTAAATGTTTACCTTTATCGTAAATGAAATTATCATTTAATTTATATGTAAATCGGCGAAAAATTAATACAAAATAAACTTGACACAATTCTTATAAAATTTGATTAACGAATCAATTATGGTTGGGTAATGTTTTATTATTAAAAATGTTTAATTTATTATTATTTGTTTTCCCACCCGAAATTCTTATTGTATATCGTTTCTAATTATTTTAACTTTACTAAATATATCTTTACCCATATTAAATTAAAATTAATTATACAGTTACACTTTATCGATGAGATCTTTCGAAAAGAAAAATAAATTATAAAGTTACAAATAGTAAATAAAAATTGTTTCCATAGTTGTTGTTGTTAACAATTAATAATATAAATATATAAATTAGTAGGTATGATGAGTTATATGAGCGACTAGGAACACAGGAAGGAGAAAAAGAAATTTATAGACTGGCGAAGGTGAGAGAAAAGCGATCCAAGGATTTCCAAGATGTCTGGTGTATAAAAAATGAGGATAAGAGAGTTTTAACAAATGATGAGGATGTGAAAAAAAGATGGAAAGAATATTTTGAGAAATTACTGAACGAGGAATATCCAAAGGAAGTTTTAGAGAGTATGTCATGAAATGAAGGATTGATTGGTCTAGTGGGCGAGGAGGAAGTGAGAGATGCAGTGAAGGCGATGAAAAAGAAAAAAGCGGTAGGACCAGATGGAGTACCTGTAGAGGTGTGGAAAATGTTAGGAGATGTAAGCATTGGGTGGTTGAAAAATCTTTTTAATAAGATACTGATAGAGGGAAAAATGCCAGGAGATTGGAGAAAGAGTTTTATTGTACCAATATTTAAAGGAAAAGGAGACATACAAGAATGTGGGAACTATAGAGGAATAAAGCTCATGAGTCATAGTATGAAGATCTGGGAAAAGATTATAGAGAAGAGGATAAGAAGTGAGACCTCAATATCAGGAAACCAGTTTGGTTTTATGCCAGGAAAATCGACAGTGGAGCCATTATTTTGTGTTAGGCAATTAGTAGAGAAGTACAGAGAAAAGAATAAAAAACTATGCATGGTGTTTATAGATTTAGAAAAGGCGTATGACAGGGTGCCAAGGGAAGTTTTAAGGTGGGCATTAATGAGGAAAAATGTCCCAAAAATGTATGTTAATTTGATCCAGGATATGTATGAAGGGTCGAGTACTAGTGTCAAGAGTCGGTGTGGAGTATCAGAAGGTTTCAGTATAGGAGTAGGTGTGCACCAGGGGTCAGCTCTAAGCCCCTACCTGTTCTCAGTGGTAATGGATGAGGTTTCAAAGGAGATACAGGGTGAGATACCATGGTGTATGATGTTTGCGGATGATATAGTTCTGATAGGAGAAAACCTAGAAGTTGTCAATAATAGGTTAAATGAGTGGAGGTTAGCCCTCGAAGAAAAGGGATTGAGAATTAGTAGAAATAAAACTGAGTATATTGAGTATGATTTTGGACAAAGAGACCAAGAAGTTGAAGGAATGAGGAGACAACTGACAATAGATGGTGATGTGATAGGTGAAGTTGAGAGCTTTAAATATTTAGGATCTTTTGTTCAAAAGGACGGGGGCTTTGACATGGATGTAAAACATAGGATTAAGTGCGGGTGGATGAAATGGAGAGAAGCATCGGGCGTGTTATGCAATAAGAGAATTCCAATTAGGCTGAAAGGTAAATTTTATAAAAGTGTTGTGAGACCAACTATGCTGTATGGTTCAGAGTGTTGGGCGGTTAACAGGAGAATAGAACAAAGTATGAGTGTCGCGGAAATGAGAATGCTTAGATGGTTGAGTGGAGTGACAAGAGAAGATAGAATAAGGAATGAATACGTGAGAGGTAGTGTTGGTGTAGCGCCAATTGTGGACAAGATGAGAGAAAATAGGATGAGATGGTTTGGGCATGTGATGAGGCGAGAGGAAAGGAATGCAGTAAGAGTGGTTATGAAGATGGACGTTGAAGGGAAAAGAGGAAGAGGAAGACCAAAAAAGAGATGGTTGGAGACTTTGGAGAATGACATGAGGGCTGTCGGTGTGTGCAGAGGAGATGTGATTGACCGAGTAAAGTGGAGGTGTAGGACAAGGCTGGCCGACCCCAAATAGTTGGGAGGAAGGCGAAGTAGAAGAAGAAGAAGAAGATAAATAAAATAATATTATGGTGATAACATAATTATTTACTATCTTAAATTGTAACTTCTCTTATTCTATGGACAATTTTAACGAAGTTAATGTTAAATCCTATTTTTGATTATATATATATATATATATTACACATTTTTCTTCTTAATATTTTGGTTATTAAAACGTATTATACGTATAATGTACAAATATTGTACAGTAGAATTCTAATGTGATCGTTCATCACATTATAATATGTACTTTTACCATATTTATAAGAAAAATTTTTATTTAAAGAAAATGCCATTGTTATGAAATTTTTCAAACATTATAACACACTTATATTCATATGATTCAAACCATGCTAATTTTTCAATTTTCAATCCAGCAAAAAATTGGTTTATATTGCACGACGAACTTAATTGAATTTCCTATAAGTGTCATGATTTTATTTGTATGCCGCGTATGTATAGGTAAACACGTTTTTACGAAAACATTTTAAGTACAATAAAATATAAATACTCTTAAATACCATTACAAATCGTATGCGTCAAAAAAAAACATTAATATTCGCGAGCTATATAAAACATTATAACAGAGCACAATATATTTAGGTTGCACGCACATTTTCCGAATAAATTCTGGAGTCGGCCATACGAATAATATTATTTTGATATACGTGAAACGTATCATGCATTAGTCTTATAAATGTATCCCGTACATATGTACGACAATAATGTGTATTGTGGTATATACGTAAACAATATGGGAGAACAGATACTGCAGCGACCGCTGTATAAAAAAACGAAGAAGTAAAAATGACAACCTGACCATTACATTACTTATACGGCGAATGTACTAGGAAAAACGAGTTATAAATACCGCTGGTTTTATTCAGTTTGTCACGTTTAAGCAAAGTCTACATTATTTATTGTAGATAGTAGATAGCTTTTGCGCATAATGTTCCGAAGTAATAACTATAGGGAAATATTTTAATAATATACTACTAACTAAAATAGTAAATCATATTCGTATACTCTATGTAAAGCGGGTTTAGTAAAACTACCACGAAATGAGTTTCAAAATTTATACCAAATTTTTATTAACTTTTTTTTTTTTTTTACTGAGTTAGGCCACGTTGCAACGTCGTTGCGTCGATATAAAAAATATATTGTCTCATTCGTACTTATTGGTATTTTTAATTTTTCCGATACTTTTTTTTACACATGCACATAATAAAGATGTTGTTGCATTTACAACTATTATTCTACTGCACCAATATTTATCATTAAGTTGGTTTTAAACACTTTAGGTGTCAGTGCGAATTGAAATGTAATATTTTTAAGTGCAGTTTTCCGCAATTTTCAGTATTTTTTTCATTTTAATTGCAAATTTGTTGATTTTACTAGTTTTCAAAACTATTTTAACTATTTTACATCTAATTTCTATAAAATTATCAAATGGTTTTAAGTTTAAATTATATAATTTATTGTGTATTGATATTATTGTATGTTTAATCGTCACGATGTTCTATTATTTTTAAAATAGTACCGATCGTGTACTACTGGGATTATTGAATTTGTTATATTTATAATTTATATGGTAATTTGATATACGTAACTATTGGAGTGTATGTTCTTCAATCAGTTGTAGAATTTCGTTTAATGTAGTTTTTTTATGTTTTTTAAATACGCCGCAAATTAAGCGGAATTTTTCCACCTTTTTTTAAAAAATGAACATTTCAGCTTCAAAATTTAAAAAATAACAAAAAAAACTCTTGTAGTTCAACGTAATACATTATTTTGAACAACACTGAAATAAATTTTACTTCTTTTTTACTAATAAAACATCCATGTTTTACACATGAGTAACGTGTTTAAAACTGTAAGCTGATCAAATTGTAATGTTGGAGACTGATTTTTTTGATTGTCAAACTAACATATATACTACATTAGGATCTGCAAAAAAATGAGTAGGTCATTAATTCTTCAGCAGTGTATAAAAAGTGTAATAAAAAAAGATTTTATTTTGCCAGAAAATATTATGTGTTTGAAAAGTCTCGTGGCTCGTGTTGCACATGTGATAGATCAGAAGTATAATATAGATGTCATTTACGAAATAAAATTGTATGATGATTAAAAAGGTTTATATATATATATATATATATTTATATATAAAAAATAACTACCCGTTCTAATAATTGACGTAAATCGTCATTCATTTAAAAAAATTCCAGGCCAAGATGAACCTTTTAAATTGAAGTACATATCAAGTTAACACATTGAGTCAGTATCATACGAATATATCTCGTTATTAAGTAAACTGTACCTTATGAGATCAGAAATCAGTCGTTTTGTATTTATGTCATTCACTTTGATATAAATATGATTACTATTAAGTATTTTATTATGGGATTATTTTATAACTAATGTATATATTTGCTTTTATACTCGTAGTATAATAATTTATATAACAGGTTGAATTTGTATAATTGTATTTTTAACAGAAGCATGCATTTCAATTTCAATTACATTTATTATTCAGACCATAATACTATATGAATAACATTAATAAAAGAAATAAGTTATAATTTTTTCCTTCAATGATATAAATAATGATGTAAATTATTTATAACATTATACTTGTATCGATAAGTTCTTAAATCAAATAATATAAAATAATAATAGATACCCTATTCAATAATATCGTCTAATTTAAAATGTTATTGTCATTTATAAAAATTGAAAATTATTGTGTTTTAATGTGCAAACTATTTAAATGGTTTTAAGTTATTGATTAAACCACAAAAACAATGTAGATAGACCTTACATCTGTATAATATATATAAAAAATTGTTATTAACGATACTTGATATTTTTAAATGCAATTTATGAAGAAAAAAAAATACCAATTACAAAAAAGATTACGATTGAATTTAATTAATAAGTTTTCTAGTGGCTTTTTACAGAGTTGTAGGAGTAATAAGTGAGGGTTTCATTAAATTTGAAAATCATTAATTGCATTTTAAAAGCTATTTTGTGCGAAATTCAGTTTATTTTGTATATTTTGTATTTAATAGCTTAGCTTAGTTTTTTAGTTTGTTTACTAATTAATATTTAAATATTAATAACTTGAATAAAAATAATTAGTAAGAATATTAAACATCAATAGTTTAAATAAATTAAAAATAATCTTTTATAAACATTTCAAGTTTAGATTTAAAAAATTGTATTTTTGTACCACTGTAAATTTAATTCAAACTTACATTATTTTTTCGATTTTTAAATAAAAACTTCATTAAAAAAATATTTTCTGTTTAAAATGTTTGAATTACTGTTACAAGACAATATTATTGAAAATTAACATTTTTATAAATAAAAATAATTTCAAAATTTTTTCAATACTTAAAACATTATGGTAAATTATTAAAAACCAGTAAATACTTGGTTTATAGTATGAATATATATAATGTTATGGATAATTCAGAGCTTTAAATTTTTTATGACCACTAGAACAATTAATTGTATTACTTGTTCATATATATTTATAACTCTAAAATGAAAAAATAAAAATCGTTTGCCTATGATATCCGTTGTTATATTTAAAACGATTTATGAATGGTGTGTATATTGATTTATGAATATTTCATAGACCTTTAAGAATTATTAATTTATACAAAAAGTTTTTGGTATTTGGAATGATAACTGTAATGATTACCGAGTTCCGTTTTGGGAATTTATACACAGCGCTATCATGAAGAGTAGGTAAATCAGAATACTATGACGTTATTTAGTGTCACAAGTTGTTTGCTATAAGCTTATTGTATTTATTATTTTATTATTAAATAACATCTATATATATATATATAAATGGAGACAAAAAATTCGAAATTGCATCAGTTGAGAACGGCTGGGCCGATTATATTGATTTTTTTTTTTAAATGATAGAGAATGTCGTGGAGCGGGTTTATAGGGTTTATATATGGACCTAATTCCACCCCCGGGAGGTGGTCAAACAGGAATTTTGAGATTTACGATAGAAATTTTTGTTTTTGTTTATAAATGGTGCTATGCGGGTTATAAGATTTGAGAATAATATTTATTTATTAGTGGTTAATATAATGAATTACCCGACGTTGCAAGGTAACCAAAAAAAAAAAAAACATAAATAAGTACTTTGAATATTTTCTATTTGTTTGTGTCATTAAAAATGCCAAGAAGACGCCAGAATGCCAATTTTTGTCGTAGAACAAATGCAGCTACAAACATGAGAAATAGAATAGCGCAAATAACAGACGAACAATGCCAATCCGATAGTGCGAATGATTCGTAGTTGACTCACGCAGAGCAAATGACCAACTACGCCAACAGGTACATCGAACATTTATATCTGATTCATTCCTGCGTCTAGCATTCCAGTATGAGCCCGATATTGAATATTATGCTCATTCAAAAGTAGTAATTTTTAATTAGTAATTAGTAAATAAAGGAATGCCCGCACTGCTATGCTCTCAAATTCAAAAATGAGCCAGTCTGGATGTGTTGTGCGTCAGGAAAGATGCAACTACCTGAAATTGAAACACCACCTGAACCATTGAACGGTTTACTAATCGGTACAGATCCAGATTCTAACGTGTTCCTGAAGTCAATTAGAACATTCAATTCATGTTTTCAAATGACATCGTTCGGAGCAACAGAAATAGTTCGTAATACTAATGCAAATGGTCAACAATACAATTCTATACTACGGATTTTAGTACGTTAAGGTTAGGTTAGGATTATGTATTAATTGATTATATTAATCCACCGTATTATGTCCAACTTGGTATAACTTTGATACTTTATTAGATTTAAATCATACACTAAGGTACGTACAAACAGCACTAGGTCCGCGATCTACCGCAGGTAGATTGCCTACCTGATAATATACTGCTGTGAATCAGAATTTTTATTCCGGAGAGAAAACTTAAGATAAATCTAGAACACCATCCACCGAATATTAAATAACGAGTTGAATAAAGTTAGAGTCATATAGAGTTGATATATTTAACGAGCAACGAAGTGCACGGGATCAGCTAGTTTTTTATAATTATGAAGAAGCGTTCGGTTCTCGACCAAAGATTGAAGTATAATCATCATCATGGAGTACAGATTTAAATATTGATGATTTATATGAGTTCAATATATTGTTTCTATTTATTTTGCTTTATTTTTTTTACTGCCAACTTTCTTACATAACAATTTGAACCGATCTCAATTTCATTGATATAAATATTTTTTTGTCAATTATTTTTATCTCCACAATAGTTTGACAGTTTAAAACGTTGTAGGAAAACAAAATCTATTATTTCTTTTTCGCGAGTCCACAACGCACATACTCAACTCTCATCTCACGTCTACGAATATCCTTGAATGATTCCCTTCTTATTGTAATCCACGCAGCTCTGAGTCAATCTGACATTCCTAGTATTTTTTCTTGGACGGTTGCGCTTCTTTATCATTATAACGTCGGTCCTTATTTTAGATTTTTATAAAATCTTTTTTTACTGAAACATAACATATAGCCTCTTCTCCCATTTGAATCTCATTTTATTTTCGACCATTTCCTTGTTTAAAAGTGATGTTCATTTTTAACATAGCTTTTCAAGTTTAATGTTCGTTACAATTCTATATACCTAAAGTATAACATTTGTGCATAACTTTTAGGTGACAACTTTGGAAATTTTGTCGTAACACTAAGTTAAGAAAACATATATTATACAAACTACAGTAATAATACTCGACGTGTTCGTTATATAATATAATAACATTTTAGATATTATAATAAAAACAAGATCCATTTTTTTGTACCTAATTTTGAAATTAAATTTTTGTGGTTGTACGAAATTCGGAATGTTATTATAAAATGTAAATATTATAAAATTGTCAGTATAAAAATATGCATTATGTAATGTACTTTGGAATAGTTAAAACATTACACTGTGACAAACGGATGAGTTGCCCCACCATCCCTTAAAATTATGACACTAATGCACAGTGGACTAAATGGACTTCTATTTAGATAGTTGATCTTCATACTTCCCGGTGGCAAGTAAAGCAAGTAGTACCTATAAACACAAAGTTATCGAGATATCGTATCATATACTCGTATATGTAATTACTATCTGAATTACCCAGCGTTGCCCGGAAAAACTCCTATTAGGTGTAAAACGCTGTGGAAGCATTGTCGAAACGAAGAATATCTTTTTAAATGTAAACTATATAATATTTAAATTTGTAGCCACCACATGTGTAATTATATGGGTAGTATTGTTGAGTGCTATATATTTGTTATACTTAGTCAATTGTTTTTGCTTTTTTTTTTATAATTATCCGGCTTCATCCGTGTGTAAATTTTTTTCTTCATATTTACAATATTATTTTAAATTGTTATTATTAAATGTTATTTAATAATTATTTTATTATTTTAAAATGTTATGGGTAACATTGTTGTGTGCTAACTATTTTTTTATGCAAAGTCGTTTTTGCATTTTTTATAGTACTTCCTTGTATACAATATTTTTGGTTCTTCCTTCGGGAGACAGTATTACCAGACTATCAGGAGAGCTTACACGTGAACAGGCTACGTATAATTGGCCATGGGAGAAACAGTCATTCCTTAAATCCACTTCTGCCACTTTCAAAGATGAGTTTCATTTATTCTCACTGACTTGGTGTCTTTACTTTGAAGAATCATATCTCTTTTTTCAAAATCCTGTCCCACAATAACTAAAACAACCTCTCTTGTTGACGGTGCATTATACCAACCCCTGTGTTGTTTTACAGATTTTCTATCGGTATGAATCACAACTTTAAATTCCTGTCCTTTAGGAACATATTCAATAGCTGTTATAAAATCTCGTACGTACTGGTTGTGGTTGTGCAGCATTTTTTGAAGTTGGCCAACTAACCAAGGTTTTACGGCAGGAATAAGATTAGACCGAAGTTCCGCTTCTTTTTCATCATTACCAATAAAATATATTTGTAAAAATGATGGTTCGTTTGCATACGAAGGTAAAACACTTCCTATTCTATGGTAAACTTGGCCTTGAATTTTGAAGACTGGCATAAAGCCACATACATTTACTGTTTTAGCCCCAAACGACGTCATATGGAAACAGCCGTTGTATTTTCTAATGTTCGTTAAAAAATGTTGAGATTCAGGATAATTATTTAAAAGTAGGCTGTGTAGTGGTTCGGGAAGTGTTTCAATTGGAGGAAGAACAAATTTACTATTACTACAACAAATACCGGGGCTTTCTTCCTTCCATTTCTTTGCATGACACCACTTGCATTCTGTTGGCTGTCCTATAGAAACAACTTTGTCATTACAGTATTCTATTGTGCTGCTGTATTTAAAACCTGATTAACACTTTGACTTCTATAGAATCCGAACTGCTGATAGTGCGGAGTGTAAATGAAATGAACGTGTTTAATTTATAGGCACCGTGGCAAGGCAACGTAGAGATAACTAATAAATATAATTTGTATGTTTATTGGTTTATGTTACGGTATGGTTTTCTAGCTGCGACTTGTCATTGCGGTCGGCCTGTTGAAATAAGCATATTATATTTGTGTATTCGAATGTTATTGATTTTATTGATTCATACTGTTTGACAGTTTGCATAAATCTCAATCAAATTTTGAGATACAGCGATCAGTGAGTCAGTGGTATTTAGATTTTATATGTATAGATTTTTACGTTACATGTACTTTCACTCTTCTCTCGATGACTAATTAACTTTCAATCAGATGTAATTTCGTTTAGTTACAACTAAATTCATATTTAACCTTCGGTTTGATTGCTATCGATGAGTTTTTTTACCATTCATGTACATATATATAATGTTGATGTCTAATCGTTGTAGTGAATCTGTATGCCTGCCAGTGACGGAAATCTCGGATTTCAAGACTCCCTTGCTGAAATGACGTACAACTTATTCGTACGAAATCGCCGAGTTGGGAAACGTGGCATGACTGTCAACAATGGTGGTGGTGGCGGTTAGAGGGTAAGAAGATTGGAGGGGTGGTAGTGGAACATCTCGGTGCGACGAATTAGTACGACGGCGTCTTTACGTTGTTCTCGGTCCTTTGGCCGAATCGTAGTTTTTATATCCACCGCTACACCGTAATTTTCTACCATCACCACCGCTCACGTACGCAGCGATCCGCACACACTAACAACTCCTTTATATATAGACTACCCCTCGTCAGACTTTTTCACCGTCGTGCTGTATGTACAGAAACTACAGATACAACCATGGAGTATTATTTCCCTTTGGTCCGGTAATTTCGTAATGTTCCGGACCGAAGGCATATAACGGAACAGGCAAAGAGAATAAAAAAAAAGGAAGAAAAAATCGCCTCGGGAGAGGATTTCGCTCCTCCGCACCTCGCTGGACCGAAGGACCGGGTAGTGTGTACGTCTGTATGACTTAAGGATGAAGGGAGAGGACGTGCGTTGATTTCTTAAACGGGCAACGGACCGCTGGCGATCCCTCATTTTCATCCTTTCTACCGCGTGTATTGCGTGTGGTATGCGTACTCATCGCCTCAGCTTCTGCCGAGAAAATCCCGACGGGAACGAATTATTATTATTACCATCACTGTTATTACTGTTCCGTTTCGGTTGAGCATCAGTCGAAAGATCGATAGTCAATCCAATATTTTTATCTACCATGGTCACCACATATGTATATCACGTCGACGTCTTTATCCATTTAACGAACTAGTCGGTGATGGGGAGCAGTACGCGCCCGACTAGGTACCTGTAATGCATTACGAGTACATCGATTTTTGTCGGACACGAATTCGTTTGCAGGACACACGGATATAACGAGCATATCGTTTGCACATTTGCAGGGAATGGTGGTGAATGGAGTAGAGCTGGGTAATACCTGAGCGTAACGGTCAAGTAGTCCGATAGTAAAAAAAATGTCCGAGTCTTATGAAAACATTGGGGAGGAATAAAAACATCAAACGTTATCATATTTCCATTAAAATGTCCCAAAAGCAGGCTGTTGCTGAGGTTCGGTTGAATTTTCGTACGGGTTAAGTTCAAAAACGTGTAGTCATATCGTGCCATACCAACACGCGAAATGCTTTGATGATTGTTATTTCAATAACCTGGTATAAACTTTTTTACCTGAGTATTTTTCAGAGGCCGCCTCCGAATTGCGTCCTGGAGTAATTTTTAAACCCGATTTACAAGTTTAATTCTGTTTGAGATAAACGGTTCGACCCATATGTTGAAGAAAGCGATGCGGTTTGTTAATCACAAAATGATAATGCATATTACTAGGCATAGGGACTTCTAGCTCTAAAAGCAAGTAGATATGCTTTATAAAATAACCAAATATACACTAAAATAGGGTCTACAATTTTAGATTCTGGACGGAGTGATGGAATCTATTGGTTTTACAATGATGTGTGTTTTTTATTTTTTTATTTTTTTTTTTTTTTTGTGTCTGACGACACTTTACAATTTACATTTTTTTTTTTAAATGCTCTAACTCAAAAATGAAAAACTGCAAACACTTGAAATTTTCACCAAATGTTTATATTGCGTTTTCTATGAATGATTAAGTTTTCAATGTATTTTGACATATTTATACTTATTTATAGACAGTTTACATTTTTGATTTTTCTAAATTTTTCGTTTCAAAATAAAATATATTTATTACAATATTTATAAATAACAATGTATTATATTCTAGACTAACATATCATCTATGTTCAGAATCGTTTTTCGTATACAATGGTACCTATCATTGAATTCAAATTTAACAAATCCATTGTAATGACTTATCCTATGAACGAGTCCCACACTACCCCCAACTGTACAGCAGAGCGAGGCCCATCCGATTCTTTTTTATATTATTGTTAATAGTATTTAATTACAATACATGCAAAATAAAATGTTGGAATTGGATTTTTTACATAATGAATAGTAGTTACTTTTATCTGAATTTGATGTTTTATTAATCTTTTAATAAAAAATATGCTAAAAATCCCAAAGTCTAGTCATAACATTAAATTATTGTACTATTGCCTTTCGGAGCATTAAATTTATAAATAAATCATTCTTTATAAACTAGCAACGATATTGCAACGCATACCTATCGCATGAAAAATTTTAAACCATCCTATTCGCAGATCATTATGTACTACTTGGCTTAATATTTAAATAAATAAGTATGGTTAGTTTTAAAAATTACAGTTGCGTGATTGTTTTTCCTGTAAAATGTCAACTTATGAATACCGAATGAAACTTGTACAGACTAGAAATGTTAACTGGAATCAAATACTTGTGTGTTAGCGTATGCGTGTATACATTTGTTGTTTATGTATTTACGTGTGATCCGTTGATTTGGAAAGCAACTAGTTTTCTGAGTTTCCGGATAGTTCCTTAACATCCTCTAAATCCTCATTTGAACTGTACTCATTGGCATGAGGTATAAACGATATCCGGATTCTTTTGACTATCATTTCAAAACTGTACCGTCAATATTTGTTGATAATTATCAACATATACTCGTCCGATTGCTGCGAGTCGGTCAGCTGTTGAAAAATGTTGTTTTTGAGTATCACATCGATCCGCAAACGATCTATTTTCTTCTTACTAAGACGTTTATTTTATTATTTTTTTTATCCATAAACTAATCGTTTGTGTATGATTTTATTTATTTTAACGAACATTATCCGTACACTACAGTATTCAAATGAAACTTTTCACGATTGGATTTCTTATTCAAATAAATGTTAAACAAATCACTTCGAAAATACGTACGCTTATGAAATTTGTATCTTCCATTGGAAATCGTTTGTATTTTACTACTATTTTTATTTTTTTCATTAGTTCCTATTGGAAATTTACTAATCTGTTCTAGCTTTAATTGGATACAGTTAGCTTTACGAAGTCTAAATTGATTTGTGAACAGAGAAAAACAACTTTATTTTGTTTTACACTTTTTGTAGATTAATTTTGTTCAAATAAATTTGTTTGTACTGCAAGTGTATGTGATATTACATTATAATATTGTTTGACATTTACTCGTATTGCAAATAAATAATATATTTCACATTTTTTTATTTGTAATAATAATTTTTAACATATCAATATATTCAAAATAATTATTATTTTTTAAAAATGATAAATTTAGGTTGAATATCAATAATATAAGTTCATATTCTAAATTATATATTTATATACATTTATTTTTATTTTTATATTATAAATAACTATATTTTAAAATTGTATTTAATTAAAATATAATTATGAATATTTATAGTTTAACTGCACTAATTAAATAATATTATTTCTAAATATTCAAGCATTTAATGTTATTTATCTTATTGTACATTCAAGTATAAAAGCATTACAAGGTTACTTTGAATAATTATAGTACAATTTAAAAATTACGTATTTAATAATTAAAATAATTTATTGTATTTTTTGTAGTATTTGTGTTGTGCATTAAACAATATTATATACTTTAAACATGAAGATCTTAAAAACCGAATAATTTGTAATTTAATATATTTTTAACACGAATAAATGTTTTTAGGTTTGGCGTTAATAATAATTAATTAATTAGTACTATTAATTTAAATATTGTTTGTTATATAATGTCACACAGTAAATAAAATATTTTTAAAATTCTTTCAACTTCTTAAAATTATAATAGATTATTCAGAATTGAAGTTAAATAATTTTCTAAATATTTCAAAATAATATAAATAACTGAAAAGTTAATAAAACTATCTAAAAATTATTAGAAAAATACTTTAATAAAAAAATTTATATTAAATTAGAATTCAATTATATAATTATAATTAAAATAACTTTAATTTCTCTGTGCATTTAAAAATTGCAATTAGCACAATAGATTAAATATTTACACCAATTTTGTCAGCCGTTAAAATTCAGCAATGAAAGATCCGAAATTTTTAGCGCATCAGGAAAAGTTGTACTCTTACTACTTTTCGCTCTATTGGAACCTTTATAATTACTTCTTGCTGGCCAATATATTATTGATATATTTTTTTTTTTTCGAACGCCACGAAAATTCATTTCTTGCATTTAAATTACGTAATTTGAGGAAACCAAAATTTGTGATCTGGATGTAATTTTAAAGCTTTAACTAAAATACAAGTTAAGGTGTATCATAAAATTGGATCGTTGATATCAATGCCTATCGATGAACCAAATTTTCTTAGATATAGTTTAAAAATAGTTGTGAAGAACTTGTGACAACTCGGTGCCAGTAAAATTGCAACGAACAAGTTGAAGAGAGAGTAGCTGTGGGAATGTTGAAAAGTTTCATAATAAATCGTAATCAACTTATTAAACTGTATAAAAGTACAATAACCATAATGGACCTAATTATAATTGAGATATTACAATAATCAATTATCAGAACTCAGGTCTTTATTTTTCAGGAGGAAAAGTTTTTTTTTTTTAAGACATTGCTGATCCGATTCACCTAAACCATTAAAAAGTCTCTAAAATTGTTCTCATCATGTATATAATTCGGATTTCAAATTGCACCGTTTGTAGAACAGAAATTAAGGATGAAACCTTTATGCCGACATTTTAAGTTTAAAGTCAAGTTTATCATTTGGTTAGTTATTTATTATCCATTTATCCAATAGAATCAAAGTTTTTTATAAACATATTTCATAGGTGACTCAGAAAATGAAGTAAAAAGGTGTTTGTTTATTACTCTTAAAATCGATAAACATGTGTTGTATGGTGTACAATGGGATTTATAAAGCGATAATTATAATTCATTTATTTTTATTTCTTTATAGTAACCTAACCTAACCTAATGATAAGCATTTATTTTCACTAACAAAGGGTAATTCAGCTAATAAACTTTTGAGATTATAAAAATATTTAATTACGCTTTTATTAATTATGAATGTATTTATAACATGGATTTTAATTCAGAAGTTGTTCTTGTCAAATTTACTGTAAAAAAAAAATAATACTTTATTACCAATATAAAAAAAAAGATACTCATATCAAATTAACGTCTCAGTAAAATTCGTAACTATTTCATTCGTCTTTACAAGTCTCGAAATTTGAATATTACAAATATTTGTGTGTTTTTTCGAATGAAAGTTTTTTTTGTTGATTTTTGAACTGTTTACCGATTATTATATTAATTAAAACATATTATTCAGGTGAAGAATACATTTTTTGTGTAAAATTTTACCAAAAACTAAAATGCATTAATGAGTTATCGAAGGCAACTGAAAATTACGCAGTACCCAGTCGGAAATGTATAGCATGTGGTTACGATTAGCCGTTACGGTAGCAATGGAATGGTACCTCAAATGAACTATGCAGAGGTTAAAAGGGGCTTATATTTCAAGTTAATAATAATTTAAGATGTGGTATTTCAAAGAGATACAACAGTGGTAATTAATATAACGATTCACTTGAAACCACGTTTAGGTTTGCCATATAAAGCATGTATTGAGTTGATAAATTGTAGAGTTTTTTTTTCCTTGCTCTGGTTAAACATAATATGATTATGATATTATATTACTTTATAACTTCAAACTATTAGCTATATTGCTAGTTTTGCATTTCAGTAGATACTCTTAGCATATTTTAGCATATAATATATATAAGTAATAATATTATGCTTAATTTAATAAATAAGTGATTACGTCTTGTGTGGCTATAATTAGAGAAATGTTATAATGTTTAAAATAATAATAATAGTTTAAATATTACAAGTAATTTTATATTTTTTTCTCTGATATTTATACTTTGGGTATACCAATAAGAAGATATCAAAGTGATGTTAAGCGTACCATGACAGTTTACTAATTAAAAATGTTATGGTTACACTACCAATTTAAAATTAGTCAACCCTCAAGGGATATTCTGCATGCTAATTTTGCATGAGATAATGAATAAATTTACAACATTTTTTACGCAGCAAATTGTATTCAACAGTGGGATTTCGATAAAACATAAATTACCTTTGTTAGGTATGAAAAACAACATAATTATTCCTCATTTTAAAATTACTTTTAAGTTAAAATTTAGTGCAAAAACTTTATGCTCAAATATAGAAAAAAAATTCATACATTTTGACTGAATATTTTTATTACAACATGATATTTTAACATCCCATTGTTAAATCTTTCAATATATATGTTATATGATATAACCAATTGTTATAACCTATAAGTAAAACAAAAATTATTTTAATTGAAAAAAAAAAACTGTTGAATTAAATTTTGATATGTAAAATAAATAATGTGTGTATAAAGAAGAATAGATTTTTAGTTTTTCATTGTAACAAGGTTTTTTTTTTTGTATTAAAAATGTAAAGCCGTAAAGTAAAATATTCCATTATTATACTCGAATGTTTAAAAATTATTATAATTTTAAACAACAATTTTAAAAAATGATTTAATTTCTGTTTTTAAAATTCGAGCTATGTAATTTAATAGTCGTTTAATGTAACGATAGTGATCTAAATTTTTATTTGGATAACAAAGCATGCAGCTCAAAATTGAAATATTTATGGTATTGATACATTCAAAATTCACCTAACTTCTTTAAATACGCAAAGTATGGTTGGAGAGTTGATTAATAAATATAAAAAAATTACACATATTTTTATTGTAAAAAGCTTGTGTAGCAGTACTTGATTGTTTTATGCTTAATTAAATGAAAATTAAGCTCATAGAATGTGTTTAATGGAAATTCAAGTGTTTGAACGGTAACATAATACTTGTATATAATATACAAGTATGATAATAAAATGCACGATGATGTATAATTTTATGGCCATGGACTTAAAAAAGCTCAAGCATTTTGTTAAAATTTTTATTTTTGAATTATTCACTCATTAAACTAAATGCGTAAAAACAGGTATTTGTGCGATTACGTAATGACTCCGGGAAAACTTCCATTTTGTCTAAAGTGAAGTAGAAAATATAATAAGTAACATCATCGTCGAAGAATATTCTTTCGAAGTCCATGATGTACACATGTATCGAAGTATAATAACCACATAGACGTACGTATTCATTACCGAAATATTACATCGAAATAATACTATAAGGCTATGAACTCTATACTATTAACTCTATGTAGTGTATTCATATGAAGCAAGGTACCTCATTAGTCATTGCTTTTCGAATTTATTTATACAAATGTTCGTTATATATCATTCGCAAAGTTCGACTTTACATGTTAAAACTAGACCCTTTGCTTTGTATATATATATATGTGTGAATAAACGTGTTCCTTCGTTCATGATGCAAAAGTCCGATCGTTTTTAAATGTTTAGTGCAAAAAAAAAACATAACGGTCATTGGATTTCTCAATCAAGTGTTCATTGTTTTTTTTATCAAACCATTTCTAAAAGATTAATGAAAATAATCTATTTTTTTTATGACTTAAATCAATATTCTGCACTTAAAAGTTGAAAATCGTTTTGATCAAGTGGATTTAATTGTATTATAAAGGATAACTATAGTAAAATAGTGAACGAATTTATTGGGCATCAATAGTTGTTTTCTGCATTAATTACGAAAACCATAGGTATTGTTTTTAACTGATTTAATTGACTCATATTTTATTTAAAATGTCCGCTTAGGGATGAGGCACAAAAAATAAACAATATACTTGCTCTAAGCTGTGTTGCACAAATTGATGTTAACATGTAAAAAAAAAAAAAAAATAAGAATATTTAATAGTTATTTGTAAAAACAATTACTATTATTGAGTCTATATCATATGACTAGATAGTCTAAAAGTTAACCGATTGTATAAGAGGGTAAAAAAAAGAACTGCAAACGAGTTACTCAAGGGCCTATGTCTTTTCGCAAAATGAAAATATTTCTTAATACATGAAACATATATCTAACGCATATTTTTGTCTACGGGATGTAATAATTATTTTTATAAAATATTCTTTCTTCTTCGGTATTCTTTGGTATTCGGGTAAGATCATATCATGGCGTTTGTTATTATAAATAATATGAGCTGTTTTTAAATTGAAAATAAATAATAATAATAAGAAAAAAAATAGAAAAATCGATAACGACGAAATTGTGATTTGCATTATAACATTTCACCGTCTCCTGAATATACCGAATAATAAAACTGTTGGCTACAGCTTTGCGTTGTAACCGCTGCGTTTACACGCATCATGCCCGAGGGACGGACGGTGGATTTTATGTAAACGATGTTTTCGACGAGATGATATTATTTTTACCGGTTCCCACACGTTGGATATCGTGGTGTAAGAAAAAATAAAACGCACACACTGCGGCAACACCGATTTCCGTTGAGTCACCGTGATACGGCCATTAAACGGTGGGTGACGCGCGCTTGTTTGTTAAAAAGGCGTTAAAGAATCTTCCCTCTACCCCACTCCCCCCATTATAAACCACAACAAGATTTACTGAGACATCTATAAATATTTTTTGAGTTTAAAATACAGTTTTTAGAGAACGTGATATGCTTGTAATTTTAGCGGAAAATATGTCTTACGTGGGGACAAAACTATTCATAGAAAATGCTCTATTTCTTTTGTTTTAAAGAGAAGAACTTAATTGTGATAAAAATGCATTCAAAGTTATATAGAAGCAAATATTTATAAAAAAGTACCAGTTTTTTTTTATAGTTATATACGTATTTTTTGTATAATTATAAAAAATGACTGAAAAAATTTATCGAGGAAAAAAACGCGCTATTTCATAGATCATTTTATCTTCTTTAAAAAATAATAATAAGAGACTTTATGAAGAGCTTACATTGAGTGGTTTTGTTTCTTGCAACATGGTTTTTCTGCCTAAAAACTATAAATAAATTATCATTTTATTTATAGATCCACGAACATGATCATGATCACGCACTCGAACGCGTGCATCCGTACCGTACCCCTAGTGGTCGTTGTTATTCTATGAAGCGTTATGTCTGGGGCATGCTTTTGAGTATCACGTCCTTTTAATATTTTAAAAATGTTCGTACAAGTCAAAATGTGGTATCATCGACAGTAGTACATTTTGAATGGAATACAAGCAATATTGGATGTATGCAAGGGCTATTCGAGGTTTTGTTTAACGTGGAAAGCGATCTTAAACCAACAGCACGGGCAATACTGCGTTTGAACACTGTAGTGGAACGTATTGATACAAACATTGGAAATCAAAACGCGTTTGAATCATATGACGATTTTTGAATCGATTTTCACCATAGGAACAATCGGTTCTAGAAACGAATTTTTTTGTCGGATTTCAAATTCTACTTATCACCTCTTTTTCCACGATTTTCAAAAGTAT